>JABBCR010000874.1:0-102451 GCA_014849445.1 Cercopithecus mona
CCCAGCCGCCCCAGCCTCGAACCCACGGCTGGGGGCCCCATCGCCGGGGTGGGCCACCCCGGCGATGGGCCTCCAGCAGCCGCCCCAGCCTGAACCCACGGCTGCTGGGGGCCCCATCGCCGGGGGGTGGGCCACCCCCCGGCGATGGGCCTCCCAGCAGCCGCCCCAGCCTCGAACCCACGGCTGCTGGGGGCCCCATCGCCGGGGGGGGGGGCCCCCCCCCCCGCTGGGGCGCCCCGCAGCCGCCCCCGCCTAGAACACACGGCTGCTCGGGGCCCCATCGCCGAGGTGGGCCACCCCGATGGGCCTCCAGCAGCCGCCCTCGAACCCACGGCTGCTGGGGCCCCATCGCCGGGGTGGGCCACGCGATGGGCCTCCAGCAGCCGCCCCAGCCTGAACCCACGGCTGGGGGCCCCATCGCCGGGGTGGGCCACGCGATGGGCCTCCCAGCAGCCCCAGCCTCGAACCCACAGAGGGCGTGTACACCTTCTGTGATATTGACAGTAATATCATCTCTCTGGAGGATATCAGGATCAAGTTTATTAATTAGTAATATTAATAAATGTAATAAAAATTATTAGTAATTATTGATATTAATGAACACAATAAACTTAGGAAAAATTAATACTGGTTTCACATATGAACGATTTGTACGAATAATTAATAAAAATATGACTATTAATAATTAATTATTGATATCAGCAATTAATGTTCCTGAAATCAATACACTGTGATGCTTGTAATGAAGTAATTTTTAGTATTAGAGACTAATAATATTGTTCAATGACATTAATATTAATAATTAATTTCGGGCGTGCATAATCATGTATTTAATAGTGTCATCCATAACTAATAAGGGTATCCAATTAATTATTAGTATCATTGATAATTATTAAAATCGATCATTGATGTTTAATAACCATATTATTACTCCTAATACCACAGGGAGTGTACACCTACCGGTGATGTTGTTCCTGATATCCAGGGATGGAGTGCAAGATTTTAGTTTTAATATCGCAGTAGCTGTACACTCACCCCGTGACACTGATCCTAATATCCGGGGGTGTAGAGTAGGACATGACTCCCAACATAGCAATGAATGGACAGCCAGCTGGTAATATTGCTCCTAATATTCCCGGAAGAAGTCTAGGCTATTCCTCCCAGTATGGCAGGGAGTGTACAGTTCTTCTCTGATATTGTTTCCGGTACCCGGAGGGGAAGAGGATGATAATTATTCACAGGCTGTGTTCACCCACCCGGTGATATTGTTATGAATATCGTGTAACGGAGAGGGTGTTATGACACTGGGTACATCAGGAAGGGAACACGCAACCTGGGATATTGTTCCTAATATCCATGGAAGGGAGAGATTGATATTACTCCCAACATGGCAGAGGGTGTACATCCACCCTGGAACATTCTAATTAATATTCCAAGGACGACAGCATGATATTCCTCCCGTTTGGCAGACACAGAAGTACAACAGGTGATATTCTTCCAGATATCAGGAAGGGAAGAGGATGCTACTAATCCCCATACGGTAACAGGTGAACATCAATTCTGTGATATCCGTGAGGTACCCCGAGCAATCTCACCACCAACCACCAGTGCCCCTCGCCCCCGCTGCTAGGGGCCCCATCGCCGGGGGGTGGCCCACGTCCCCGCGACGGGCCTCCCAGCAGCCGCCCCAGCCTCGAACCCACGGCTGCTGGGGGCCCCATCGCCGGGGGGTGGCCCACGTCCCCGCGACGGGCCTCCCAGCAGCCGCCCCAGCCTCGAACCCACGGCTGCTGGGGGCCCCATCGCCGGTGGGCCACCCCATGGGCCTCCCAGCCGCCCCAGCCTGAACCCACGGCTGGGGGCCCCATCGCCGGGGTGGGCCACCCGCGATGGGCCTCCAGCAGCCGCCCCAGCCTCGAACCCACGGCTGGGGGCCCCATCGCCGGGGTGGGCCACCCGCGATGGGCCTCCAGCAGCCGCCCCAGCCTGAACCACGGCTGCCGGGGGCCCCATCGCCGGGGTGGGCCACCCCGGCGATGGGCCTCCAGCAGCCGCCCCAGCTCGAACCACGGCTGCGGGGCCCCCCACGGCGGGGGGGGGGCCCCCCCCCCGGCGAGGGGCCTCCCCGCCGCCGCCCCCGCCGCGACCCCCCGGCTGCTGGGGGCCCCATCGCCGGGGGGTGGGCCACCCCCCGGCGATGGGCCTCCCAGCAGCCGCCCCAGCCTCGAACCCACGGCTGCTGGGGGCCCCATCGCCGGGGCGTGTACACCTTCTGTGATATTGACAGTAATATCATCTTCTCTCTGGAGGATATCAGGATCAAGTTTATTAATTAGTAATATTAATAAATGTAATAAAAATTATTAGTAATTATTGATATTAATGAACACAATAAACTTAGGAAAAATTAATACTGGTTTCACATATGAACGATTTGTACGAATAATTAATAAAAATATGACTATTAATAATTAATTATTGATATCAGCAATTAATGTTCCTGAAATCAATACACTGTGATGCTTGTAATGAAGTAATTTTTAGTATTAGAGACTAATAATATTGTTCAATGACATTAATATTAATAATTAATTTCGGGCGTGCATAATCATGTATTTAATAGTGTCATCCATAACTAATAAGGGTATCCAATTAATTATTAGTATCATTGATAATTATTAAAATCGATCATTGATGTTTAATAACCATATTATTACTCCTAATACCACAGGGAGTGTACACCTCCCGGTGATGTTGTTCCTGATATCCAGGGATGGAGTGCAAGATTTTAGTTTTAATATCGCAGTAGCTGTACACTCACCCCGTGACACTGATCCTAATATCCGGGGGTGTAGAGTAGGACATGACTCCCAACATAGCAATGAATGGACAGCCAGCTGGTAATATTGCTCCTAATATTCCCGGAAGAAGTCTAGGCTATTCCTCCCAGTATGGCAGGGAGTGTACAGTTCTTCTCTGATATTGTTTCCGGTACCCGGAGGGGAAGAGGATGATAATTATTCACAGGCTGTGTTCACCCACCCGGTGATATTGTTATGAATATCGTGTAACGGAGAGGGTGTTATGACACTGGGTACATCAGGAAGGGAACACGCAACCTGGGATATTGTTCCTAATATCCATGGAAGGGAGAGATTGATATTACTCCCAACATGGCAGAGGGTGTACATCCACCCTGGAACATTCTAATTAATATTCCAAGGACGACAGCATGATATTCCTCCCGTTTGGCAGACACAGAAGTACAACAGGTGATATTCTTCCAGATATCAGGAAGGGAAGAGGATGCTACTAATCCCCATACGGTAACAGGTGAACATCAATTCTGTGATATCCGTGAGGTACCCCGAGCAATCTCACCACCAACCACCACTGCCCCTCGCCCCCGCTGCTAGGGGCCCCATCGCAGGGAGGTGGGCCACGCCCCCGCGATGGGCCTCCCAGCAGCCGCCCCAGCCTCGAACCCACGGCTGCTGGGGGCCCCATCGCCGGGGGGTGGGCCACGTCCCCGCGATGGGCCTCCCAGCAGCCGCCCCACCCTCGAACCCACGGCTGCTGGGGGCCCCATCGCCGGTGGGCCACCCCGATGGGCCTCCCAGCAGCCGCCTCGAACCCACGGCTGCTAGGGGCCCCATCGCAGGGAGGTGGGCCACGCCCCCGCGATGGGCCTCCCAGCAGCCGCCCCACCCTCGAACCCACGGCTGCTAGGGGCCCCATCGCAGGGAGGTGGGCCACGCCCCCGCGATGGGCCTCCCAGCAGCCGCCCCAGCCTCGAACCCACGGCTGCTGGGGGCCCCATCGCCGGGGGGTGGGCCACGTCCCCGCGATGGGCCTCCCAGCAGCCGCCCCAGCCTCGAACCCCCGGCTGCTGGGGGCCCCATCGCCGGGGGGTGGGCCACGTCCCCGCGATGGGCCTCCCAGCCGCCCCAGCCTCGAACCCACGGCTGGGGCCCCATCGCCGGGGTGGGCCACCCCGATGGGCCTCCCAGCAGCCCCAGCCTGAACCACGGCTGCTGGGGCCCCATCGCCGGTGGGCCACCCCAGCGATGGGCCTCCAGCAGCCGCCTCGAACCCACGGCTGCTGGGGCCCCATCGCCGGGGTGGGCCACCCCGGCGATGGGCCTCAGCAGCCGCCCCAGCTCGAACCCACGGCTGCTGGGGCCCCATCGCCGGGGTGGGCCACCGCGATGGGCCTCCCAGCAGCCCCAGCCTGAACCCACGGCTGCTGGGGCCCCATCGCCGAGGTGGGCCACCCCGATGGGCCTCCCAGCAGCCGCCCCAGCCTCGAACCCACAGAGGGCGTGTACACCTTCTGTGATATTGACAGTAATATCATCTTCTCTCTGGAGGATATCAGGATCAAGTTTATTAATTAGTAATATTAATAAATGTAATAAAAATTATTAGTAATTATTGATATTAATGAACACAATAAACTTAGGAAAAATTAATACTGGTTTCACATATGAACGATTTGTACGAATAATTAATAAAAATATGACTATTAATAATTAATTATTGATATCAGCAATTAATGTTCCTGAAATCAATACACTGTGATGCTTGTAATGAAGTAATTTTTAGTATTAGAGACTAATAATATTGTTCAATGACATTAATATTAATAATTAATTTCGGGCGTGCATAATCATGTATTTAATAGTGTCATCCATAACTAATAAGGGTATCCAATTAATTATTAGTATCATTGATAATTATTAAAATCGATCATTGATGTTTAATAACCATATTATTACTCCTAATACCACAGGGAGTGTACACCTACCGGTGATGTTGTTCCTGATATCCAGGGATGGAGTGCAAGATTTTAGTTTTAATATCGCAGTAGCTGTACACTCACCCCGTGACACTGATCCTAATATCCGGGGGTGTAGAGTAGGACATGACTCCCAACATAGCAATGAATGGACAGCCAGCTGGTAATATTGCTCCTAATATTCGGAAGAAGTCTAGGCTATTCCTCCCAGTATGGCAGGAGTGTACAGTTCTTCTCTGATATTGTTTCCGGTACCGGAGAAGAGGATGATAATTATTCACAGGCTGTGTTCACCCACCCGGTGATATTGTTATGAATATCGTGTAACGGAGAGGGTGTTATGACACTGGGTACATCAGGAAGGGAACACGCAACCTGGGATATTGTTCCTAATATCCATGGAAGGGAGAGATTGATATTACTCCCAACATGGCAGAGGGTGTACATCCACCCTGGAACATTCTAATTAATATTCCAAGGACGACAGCATGATATTCCTCCCGTTTGGCAGACACAGAAGTACAACAGGTGATATTCTTCCAGATATCAGGAAGGGAAGAGGATGCTACTAATCCCCATACGGTAACAGGTGAACATCAATTCTGTGATATCCGTGAGGTACCCCGAGCAATCTCACCACCAACCACCACTGCCCCTCGCCCCCGCTGCTAGGGGCCCCATCGCCGGGGGGTGGGCCACGTCCCCGCGATGGGCCTCCCAGCAGCCCCAGCCTCGACCCCCCGGCTGCTAGGGGCCCCATCGCCGGGAGGTGGGCCACGCCCCCGCGATGGGCCTCCCAGCAGCCGCCCCAGCCTCGAACCCACGGCTGCTGGGGGCCCCATCGAACGGGCGTGGGCCACGCCCCCGCGATGGGCCTCCCAGCAGCCGCCCCACCCTCGAACCCACGGCTGCTGGGGGCCCCATCGCCGGGGGGTGGGCCACGTCCCCGCGATGGGCCTCCCAGCAGCCGCCCCAGCCTCGAACCCACGGCTGCTGGGGGCCCCATCGCCGGGGGGTGGGCCACGTCCCCGCGATGGGCCTCCCAGCAGCCGCCCCACCCTCGAACCCCCGGCTGCTGGGGGCCCCATCGCCGGGGGGTGGGCCACGTCCCCGCGATGGGCCTCCCAGCAGCCGCCCCAGCCTCGAACCCACGGCTGCTGGGGGCCCCATCGCCGGGGGGTGGGCCACGTCCCCGCGATGGGCCTCCCAGCCGCCCCAGCCTCGAACCCACGGCTGCTGGGGGCCCCATCGCCGGGGGGTGGGCCACGTCCCCGCGATGGGCCTCCCAGCAGCCGCCCCAGCCTCGAACCCACGGCTGCTGGGGGCCCCATCGCCGGGGGGTGGGCCACCCCCCGGCGATGGGCCTCCCAGCAGCCGCCCCAGCCTCGAACCCACGGCTGCTGGGGGCCCCGTCGCCGGGGTGGGCCACCCCGGCGATGGGCCTCCCAGCCGCCCCAGCCTCGAACCCACGGCTGCTGGGGGCCCCGTCGCCGGGGTGGGCCACCCCGCGATGGGCCTCCCAGCAGCCCCAGCCTGAACCCACGGCTGCTGGGGCCCCATCGGGGTGGGCCACCCCGATGGGCCTCCCAGCCGCCCCAGCTCGAACCCACGGCTGCTGGGGCCCCATCGCCGGGGTGGCCACCCCGGCGATGGGCCTCCCAGCCGCCCCAGCCTGAACCACGGCTGCTGGGGCCCCATCGCGGGTGGGCCACCCCGCGATGGGCCTCCCAGCAGCCGCCCCAGCCTGAACCCACGGCTGCTGGGGCCCCATCGCCGGGGTGGGCCACCCCGATGGGCCTCCAGCAGCCGCCCCAGCCTCGAACCCACGGCTGCTGGGGCCCCATCGCCGGGGTGGGCCACCCCGATGGGCCTCCAGCAGCCGCCCCAGCTCGAACCCACGGCTGCTGGGGCCCCATCGCCGGTGGGCCACCCCAGCGATGGGCCTCCAGCAGCCGCCCCAGCTGAACCCACGGCTGCTAGGGGCCCCATCGCAGGGAGGTGGGCCACGCCCCCGCGATGGGCCTCCCAGCAGCCGCCCCAGCTCGAACCACGGCTGCTGGGGCCCCATCGCCGGTGGGCCACCCCGATGGGCCTCCCAGCCGCCCCAGCCTCGAACCCACGGCTGGGGCCCCATCGCCGGTGGGCCACCCCAGCGATGGGCCTCCCAGCAGCCGCCTCGAACCCACGGCTGGGGCCCCATCGCGGGTGGGCCACCCCGGCGATGGGCCTCCCAGCCGCCCCAGCTCGAACCCACGGCTGCTGGGGCCCCATCGCCGGGGTGGGCCCCCCCCCGGCGATGGGCCTCCCAGCAGCCGCCCCAGCCTCGAACCCACGGCTGCTGGGGGCCCCATCGCCGGGGGGTGGGCCACCCCCCGGCGATGGGCCTCCCAGCAGCCGCCCCAGCCTCGAACCCCCGGCTGCTGGGGGCCCCATCGCCGGGGGGTGGGCCACCCCCCGGCGATGGGCCTCCCCGCCGCCGCCCCAGCCTCGAACCCACGGCTGCTAGGGGCCCCATCGCAGGGAGGTGGGCCACGCCCCCGCGATGGGCCTCCCAGCAGCCGCCCCAGCCTCGAACCCACAGAGGGCGTGTACACCTTCTGTGATATTGACAGTAATATCATCTTCTCTCTGGAGGATATCAGGATCAAGTTTATTAATTAGTAATATTAATAAATGTAATAAAAATTATTAGTAATTATTGATATTAATGAACACAATAAACTTAGGAAAAATTAATACTGGTTTCACATATGAACGATTTGTACGAATAATTAATAAAAATATGACTATTAATAATTAATTATTGATATCAGCAATTAATGTTCCTGAAATCAATACACTGTGATGCTTGTAATGAAGTAATTTTTAGTATTAGAGACTAATAATATTGTTCAATGACATTAATATTAATAATTAATTATTGATATCAGCAATTAATGTTCCTGAAATCAATACACTGTGATGCTTGTAATGAAGTAATTATTAGTATCATTGATAATTATTAAAATCGATCATTGATGTTTAATAATTAACCATATTATTACTCCTAATACCGCAAGGAGTGTACACCTACCGGTGATGTTGTTCCTGATATCCAGGGATGGAGTGCAAGATTTTAGTTTTAATATCGCAGTAGCTGTACACTCACCCCGTGACACTGATCCTAATATCCGGGGGTGTAGAGTAGGACATGACTCCCAACATAGCAATGAATGGACAGCCAGCTGGTAATATTGCTCCTAATATTCCCGGAAGAAGTCTAGGCTATTCCTCCCAGTATGGCAGGGAGTGTACACCTACCGGTGATGTTGTTCCTGATATCCAGGGATGGAGTGCAAGATTTTAGTTTTAATATCGCAGTAGCTGTACACTCACCCCGTGACACTGATCCTAATATCCGGGGGTGTAGAGTAGGACATGACTCCCAACATAGCAATGAATGGACAGCCAGCTGGTAATATTGCTCCTAATATTCCCGGAAGAAGTCTAGGCTATTCCTCCCAGTATGGCAGGGAGTGTACAGTTCTTCTCTGATATTGTTTCCGGTACCCGGAGGGGAAGAGGATGATAATTATTCACAGGCTGTGTTCACCCACCCGGTGATATTGTTATGAATATCGTGTAACGGAGAGGGTGTTATGACACTGGGTACATCAGGAAGGGAACACGCAACCTGGGATATTGTTCCTAATATCCATGGAAGGGAGAGATTGATATTACTCCCAACATGGCAGAGGGTGTACATCCACCCTGGAACATTCTAATTAATATTCCAAGGACGACAGCATGATATTCCTCCCGTTTGGCAGACACAGAAGTACAACAGGTGATATTCTTCCAGATATCAGGAAGGGAAGAGGATGCTATTAATCCCCATACGGTAACAGGTCAACATCAATTCTGTGATATCCGTGAGTTACCCCGAGCAATCTCACCACCAACCACCAGTGCCCCTCGCCCCCGCTGCTAGGGGCCCCATCGCCGGGAGGTGGGCCACGCCCCCGCGATGGGCCTCCCAGCAGCCGCCCCAGCCTCGAACCCACGGCTGCTGGGGGCCCCATCGCCGGGGGGTGGGCCACGTCCCCGCGATGGGCCTCCCAGCAGCCGCCCCAGCCTCGAACCCACGGCTGCTGGGGGCCCCATCGCCGGGGGGTGGGCCACCCCCCGGCGATGGGCCTCCCAGCAGCCGCCCCAGCCTCGAACCCACGGCTGCTGGGGGCCCCATCGCCGGGGGGTGGGCCACCCCCCGGCGATGGGCCTCCCAGCAGCCGCCCCAGCCTCGAACCCACAGAGGGCGTGTACACCTTCTGTGATATTGACAGTAATATCATCTTCTCTCTGGAGGATATCAGGATCAAGTTTATTAATTAGTAATATTAATAAATGTAATAAAAATTATTAGTAATTATTGATATTAATGAACACAATAAACTTAGGAAAAATTAATACTGGTTTCACATATGAACGATTTGTACGAATAATTAATAAAAATATGACTATTAATAATTAATTATTGATATCAGCAATTAATGTTCCTGAAATCAATACACTGTGATGCTTGTAATGAAGTAATTTTTAGTATTAGAGACTAATAATATTGTTCAATGACATTAATATTAATAATTAATTTCGGGCGTGCATAATCATGTATTTAATAGTGTCATCCATAACTAATAAGGGTATCCAATTAATTATTAGTATCATTGATAATTATTAAAATCGATCATTGATGTTTAATAACCATATTATTACTCCTAATACCACAGTGAGTGTACACCTACCGGTGATGTTGTTCCTGATATCCAGGGATGGAGTGCAAGATTTTAGTTTTAATATCGCAGTAGCTGTACACTCACCCCGTGACACTGATCCTAATATCCGGGGGTGTAGAGTAGGACATGACTCCCAACATAGCAATGAATGGACAGCCAGCTGGTAATATTGCTCCTAATATTCGGAAGAAGTCTAGGCTATTCCTCCCAGTATGGCAGGGAGTGTACAGTTCTTCTCTGATATTGTTTCCGGTACCGGAGGAAGAGGATGATAATTATTCACAGGCTGTGTTCACCCACCCGGTGATATTGTTATGAATATCGTAACGGAGAGGTGTTATGACACTGGGTACATCAGGAAGGAACACGCAACCTGGGATATTGTTCCTAATATCCATGGAAGGAGAGATTGATATTACTCCCAACATGGCAGAGGGTGTACATCCACCCTGGAACATTCTAATTAATATTCCAAGGACGACAGCATGATATTCCTCCCGTTTGGCAGACACAGAAGTACAACAGGTGATATTCTTCCAGATATCAGGAAGGGAAGAGGATGCTACTAATCCCCATACGGTAACAGGTGAACATCAATTCTGTGATATCCGTGAGGTACCCCGAGCAATCTCACCACCAACCACCACTGCCCCTCGACCCCGCTGCTAGGGGCCCCATCGCAGGGAGGTGGGCCACGCCCCCGCGATGGGCCTCCCAGCCGCCCCAGCCTCGAACCCACGGCTGCTGGGGCCCCATCGCCGGGAGGTGGGCCACGTCCCCGCGATGGGCCTCCCAGCAGCCGCCCCAGCCCCGAACCCACGGCTGCTGGGGGCCCCATCGCCGGGGTGGGCCACCCCGCGATGGGCCTCCCAGCCGCCCCAGCGTCGAACCCACGGCTGCTGGGGGCCCCATCGCCGGGGGGTGGGCCACGGCCCCGCGATGGGCCTCCCAGCAGCCGCCCCCGCCTCGAACCCACGGCTGCTGGGGGCCCCATCGCCGGGGGGTGGGCCACGTCCCCGCGATGGGCCTCCCAGCAGCCGCCCCAGCCTCGAACCCACGGCTGCGGGGGGCCCCATCGCCGGGGGGTGGGCCACGTCCCCGCGATGGGCCTCCCAGCAAACGCCCCAGCCTCGAACCCACGGCTGCTGGGGCCCCATCGGGGTGGGCCACCCCAGCGATGGGCCTCCCAGCCGCCCCAGCCTCGAACCACGGCTGCTGGGGCCCCATCGCCGGGGTGGGCCACCCCGGCGATGGGCCTCCAGCAGCCGCCCCAGCCTCGAACCACGGCTGCTGGGGCCCCATCGCCGGTGGGCCACCCCGCGATGGGCCTCCAGCAGCCGCCCTCGAACCCACGGCTGCTGGGGGCCCCATCGCCGGGGGGTGGGCCACCCCCCCGCGATGGGCCTCCCAGCAGCCGCCCCAGCCTCGAACCCACGGCTGCTGGGGGCCCCATCGCCGGGGGGTGGGCCACCCCCCGGCGATGGGCCTCCCAGCAGCCGCCCCAGCCTGAACCACGGCTGCTGGGGCCCCATCGCCGGGGTGGGCCACCCCGGCGATGGGCCTCAGCAGCCGCCCCAGCCTAGAACCCACGGCTGCTGGGGGCCCCATCGCCGGGGGGTGGGCCACCCCCCGGCGATGGGCCTCCCAGCAGCCGCCCCAGCCTCGAACCCACAGAGGGCGTGTACACCTTCTGTGATATTGACAGTAATATCATCTTCTCTCTGGAGGATATCAGGATCAAGTTTATTAATTAGTAATATTAATAAATGTAATAAAAATTATTAGTAATTATTGATATTAATGAACACAATAAACTTAGGAAAAATTAATACTGGTTTCACATATGAACGATTTGTACGAATAATTAATAAAAATATGACTATTAATAATTAATTATTGATATCAGCAATTAATGTTCCTGAAATCAATACACTGTGATGCTTGTAATGAAGTAATTTTTAGTATTAGAGACTAATAATATTGTTCAATGACATTAATATTAATAATTAATTTCGGGCGTGCATAATCATGTATTTAATAGTGTCATCCATAACTAATAAGGGTATCCAATTAATTATTAGTATCATTGATAATTATTAAAATCGATCATTGATGTTTAATAACCATATTATTACTCCTAATACCACAGTGAGTGTACACCTACCGGTGATGTTGTTCCTGATATCCAGGGATGGAGTGCAAGATTTTAGTTTTAATATCGCAGTAGCTGTACACTCACCCCGTGACACTGATCCTAATATCCGGGGGTGTAGAGTAGGACATGACTCCCAACATAGCAATGAATGGACAGCCAGCTGGTAATATTGCTCCTAATATTCGGAAGAAGTCTAGGCTATTCCTCCCAGTATGGCAGGGAGTGTACAGTTCTTCTCTGATATTGTTTCCGGTACCCGGAGGGGAAGAGGATGATAATTATTCACAGGCTGTGTTCACCCACCCGGTGATATTGTTATGAATATCGTGTAACGGAGAGGGTGTTATGACACTGGGTACATCAGGAAGGGAACACGCAACCTGGGATATTGTTCCTAATATCCATGGAAGGGAGAGATTGATATTACTCCCAACATGGCAGAGGGTGTACATCCACCCTGGAACATTCTAATTAATATTCCAAGGACGACAGCATGATATTCCTCCCGTTTGGCAGACACAGAAGTACAACAGGTGATATTCTTCCAGATATCAGGAAGGGAAGAGGATGCTACTAATCCCCATACGGTAACAGGTGAACATCAATTCTGTGATATCCGTGAGGTACCCCGAGCAATCTCACCACCAACCACCACTGCCCCCGCTGCTGGGGCCCCATCGCCGGAGGTGGGCCACGCCCCGGCGATGGGCCTCCCCGCAGCCGCCCCAGCCTCGAACCCACGGCTGCTGGGGGCCCCATCGCCGGGGGGTGGGCCACGTCCCCGCGATGGGCCTCCCAGCAGCCGCCCCAGCCTCGAACCCACGGCTGCTGGGGGCCCCATCGCCGGGGGGTGGGCCACGTCCCCGCGATGGGCCTCCCAGCAGCCGCCCCAGCCTCGAACCCACGGCTGCTGGGGGCCCCATCGCCGGGGGGTGGGCCACGTCCCCGCGATGGGCCTCCCAGCAGCCGCCTCGAACCCACGGCTGCTGGGGCCCCATCGCCGGGGTGGGCCACCCCGGCGATGGGCCTCCCAGCAGCCGCCTCGAACCCACGGCTGCTGGGGCCCCATCGCCGGGGTGGGCCACCCCGGCGATGGGCCTCCCAGCAGCCCCAGCCTGAACCACGGCTGCTGGGGCCCCATCGCCGGTGGGCCACCCCGGCGATGGGCCTCCAGGAGCCGCCCCAGCCTCGAACCCACGGCTGCTGGGGGCCCCATCGCCGGGGGGTGGGCCACCCCCCGGCGATGGGCCTCCCAGCAGCCGCCCCAGCCTCGAACCCACAGAGGGCGTGTACACCTTCTGTGATATTGACAGTAATATCATCTTCTCTCTGGAGGATATCAGGATCAAGTTTATTAATTAGTAATATTAATAAATGTAATAAAAATTATTAGTAATTATTGATATTAATGAACACAATAAACTTAGGAAAAATTAATACTGGTTTCACATATGAACGATTTGTACGAATAATTAATAAAAATATGACTATTAATAATTAATTATTGATATCAGCAATTAATGTTCCTGAAATCAATACACTGTGATGCTTGTAATGAAGTAATTTTTAGTATTAGAGACTAATAATATTGTTCAATGACATTAATATTAATAATTAATTTCGGGCGTGCATAATCATGTATTTAATAGTGTCATCCATAACTAATAAGGGTATCCAATTAATTATTAGTATCATTGATAATTATTAAAATCGATCATTGATGTTTAATAACCATATTATTACTCCTAATACCACAGGGAGTGTACACCTACCGGTGATGTTGTTCCTGATATCCAGGGATGGAGTGCAAGATTTTAGTTTTAATATCGCAGTAGCTGTACACTCACCCCGTGACACTGATCCTAATATCCGGGGGTGTAGAGTAGGACATGACTCCCAACATAGCAATGAATGGACAGCCAGCTGGTAATATTGCTCCTAATATTCCCGGAAGAAGTCTAGGCTATTCCTCCCAGTATGGCAGGAGTGTACAGTTCTTCTCTGATATTGTTTCCGGTACCGGAGGAAGAGGATGATAATTATTCACAGGCTGTGTTCACCCACCCGGTGATATTGTTATGAATATCGTGTAACGGAGAGGGTGTTATGACACTGGGTACATCAGGAAGGGAACACGCAACCTGGGATATTGTTCCTAATATCCATGGAAGGGAGAGATTGATATTACTCCCAACATGGCAGAGGGTGTACATCCACCCTGGAACATTCTAATTAATATTCCAAGGACGACAGCATGATATTCCTCCCGTTTGGCAGACACAGAAGTACAACAGGTGATATTCTTCCAGATATCAGGAAGGGAAGAGGATGCTACTAATCCCCATACGGTAACAGGTGAACATCAATTCTGTGATATCCGTGAGGTACCCGAGCAATCTCATAACCAACCACCAGTGCCGCTCGCCCCCGCTGCTGGGGCCCCCTCGCCGGGGGGTGGGCCACGCCCCCGCGATGGGCCTCCCAGCAGCCGCCCCAGCCTCGAACCCACGGATGCTCGGAGCCCCATCGCCGGGGTGGGCCACGCGATGGGCCTCCCAGCAGCCCCAGCTCGAACCCACGGCTGGGGCCCCATCGCCGGTGGGCCACCCCCGATGGGCCTCCCAGCAGCCCCAGCCTCGAACCCACGGCTGCTGGGGCCCCATCGGGGTGGGCCACCCCAGCGATGGGCCTCCCAGCCGCCCCAGCTGAACCCACGGCTGGGGCCCCATCGCCGGGGTGGGCCACCCCCGATGGGCCTCCCAGCAGCCGCCCCAGCCTGAACCCACGGCTGCTGGGGCCCCATCGCCGGTGGGCCACCCCCGATGGGCCTCCCAGCAGCCGCCCCAGCCTCGAACCCACGGCTGGGGCCCCATCGCCGGGGTGGGCCACCCCGGCGATGGGCCTCCCAGCAGCCGCCCCAGCCTGAACCACGGCTGCTGGGGCCCCATCGCCGGGGTGGCCACCCCGGCGATGGGCCCCAGCAGCCGCCTCGAACCCACGGCTGCTGGGGCCCCATCGCCGGGGTGGGCCACCGGCGATGGGCCTCCAGCAGCCGCCTCGAACCCACGGCTGCTGGGGCCCCATCGCCGGGGTGGGCCACCCCGGCGATGGGCCTCCAGCAGCCGCCCCAGCCTGAACCCACGGCTGCTGGGGCCCCATCGCCGGGGTGGGCCACCCCGGCGATGGGCCTCAGCAGCCGCCCCAGCTCGAACCACGGCTGCTGGGGCCCCATCGCCGGGGTGGGCCACCCCAGCGATGGGCCTCCCAGCAGCCGCCCCAGCTCGAACCCACGGCTGCTGGGGCCCCATCGGGGTGGGCCACCCCGGCGATGGGCCCCAGCAGCCGCCCCAGCTCGAACCACGGCTGCTGGGGCCCCATCGCCGGGGTGGGCCACCCCAGCGATGGGCCTCCCAGCAGCCGCCCCAGCTCGAACCCACGGCTGCTGGGGCCCCATCGCCGGTGGGCCACCCCGGCGATGGGCCTCAGCAGCCGCCCCAGCTGAACCCACGGCTGGGGCCCCATCGCCGGGGTGGGCCACCCCCCGGCGATGGGCCTCCCAGCAGCCGCCCCAGCCGCGAACCCCCAGAGGGCGGTACACCTTCTGTGATATTGACAGTAATATCATCTTCTCTGGAGGATATCAGGATCAAGTTTATTAATTAGTAATATTAATAAATGTAATAAAAATTATTAGTAATTATTGATATCAGCAATTAATGTTCCTGAAATCAATACACTGTGATGCTTGTAATGAAGTAATTATTAGTATCATTGATAATTATTAAAATCGATCATTGATGTTTAATAACCATATTATTACTCCTAATACCACAGGGAGTGTACACCTACCGGTGATGTTGTTCCTGATATCCAGGGATGGAGTGCAAGATTTTAGTTTTAATATCGCAGTAGCTGTACACTCACCCCGTGACACTGATCCTAATATCCGGGGGTGTAGAGTAGGACATGACTCCCAACATAGCAATGAATGGACAGCCAGCTGGTAATATTGCTCCTAATATTCCCGGAAGAAGTCTAGGCTATTCCTCCCAGTATGGCAGGGAGTGTACAGTTCTTCTCTGATATTGTTTCCGGTACCGGAGAAGAGGATGATAATTATTCACAGGCTGTGTTCACCCACCCGGTGATATTGTTATGAATATCGTAACGGAGAGGGTGTTATGACACTGGGTACATCAGGAAGGGAACACGCAACCTGGGATATTGTTCCTAATATCCATGGAAGGGAGAGATTGATATTACTCCCAACATGGCAGAGGGTGTACATCCACCCTGGAACATTCTAATTAATATTCCAAGGACGACAGCATGATATTCCTCCCGTTTGGCAGACACAGAAGTACAACAGGTGATATTCTTCCAGATATCAGGAAGGAAGAGGATGCTACTAATCCCCATACGGTAACAGGTGAACATCAATTCTGTGATATCCGTGAGGTACCCGAGCAATCTCACCACCAACCACCACTGCCTCGCCCCGCTGCTGGGGCCCCATCGCCGGGGTGGGCCACCCGCGATGGGCCTCCAGCAGCCGCCCCAGCTCGAACCCACGGCTGCTGGGGCCCCATCGCCGGGGTGGGCCACCCCGATGGGCCTCCCAGCAGCCGCCCCAGCCTCGAACCACGGCTGCTGGGGCCCCATCGCCGGGGTGGGCCACCCCAGCGATGGGCCTCCAGCAGCCCCAGCTCGAACCCACGGCTGCTGGGGCCCCATCGCCGGTGGGCCACCGGCGATGGGCCTCCCAGCAGCCGCCCCAGCCTCGAACCCACGGCTGCTGGGGGCCCCATCGCCGGGGGGTGGGCCACCCCCCGGCGATGGGCCTCCCCGCAGCCGCCCCCGCCGCGAACCCCCGGCTGCTGGGGGCCCCATCGCCGGGGGGTGGGCCACCCCCCGGCGATGGGCCTCCCAGCAGCCGCCCCAGCCTCGAACCCACGGCTGCCGGGGGCCCCATCGCCGGGGGGTGGGCCCCCCCCCGGCGAGGGGCCGCCCAGCAGCCGCCCCAGCCTCGAACCCACGGCTGCCGGGGCCCCATCGCCGGGGTGGCCACCCCGGCGATGGGCCTCCCAGCAGCCCCAGCTCGAACCACGGCTGCTGGGGGCCCCATCGCCGGGGGGTGGGCCCCCCCCCGGCGATGGGCCTCCCAGCAGCCGCCCCAGCCTCGAACCCACAGAGGGCGTGTACACCTTCTGTGATATTGACAGTAATATCATCTTCTCTCTGGAGGATATCAGGATCAAGTTTATTAATTAGTAATATTAATAAATGTAATAAAAATTATTAGTAATTATTGATATTAATGAACACAATAAACTTAGGAAAAATTAATACTGGTTTCACATATGAACGATTTGTACGAATAATTAATAAAAATATGACTATTAATAATTAATTATTGATATCAGCAATTAATGTTCCTGAAATCAATACACTGTGATGCTTGTAATGAAGTAATTTTTAGTATTAGAGACTAATAATATTGTTCAATGACATTAATATTAATAATTAATTTCGGGCGTGCATAATCATGTATTTAATAGTGTCATCCATAACTAATAAGGGTATCCAATTAATTATTAGTATCATTGATAATTATTAAAATCGATCATTGATGTTTAATAACCATATTATTACTCCTAATACCACAGGGAGTGTACACCTACCGGTGATGTTGTTCCTGATATCCAGGGATGGAGTGCAAGATTTTAGTTTTAATATCGCAGTAGCTGTACACTCACCCCGTGACACTGATCCTAATATCCGGGGGTGTAGAGTAGGACATGACTCCCAACATAGCAATGAATGGACAGCCAGCTGGTAATATTGCTCCTAATATTCGGAAGAAGTCTAGGCTATTCCTCCCAGTATGGCAGGGAGTGTACAGTTCTTCTCTGATATTGTTTCCGGTACCCGGAGGGGAAGAGGATGATAATTATTCACAGGCTGTGTTCACCCACCCGGTGATATTGTTATGAATATCGTGTAACGGAGAGGGTGTTATGACACTGGGTACATCAGGAAGTGAACACTCACCCTGGGATATTGTTCCTAATATCCATGGAAGGAGAGATTGATATTACTCCCAACATGGCAGAGGGTGTACATCCACCCTGGAACATTCTAATTAATATTCCAAGGACGACAGCATGATATTCCTCCCGTTTGGCAGACACAGAAGTACAACAGGTGATATTCTTCCAGATATCAGGAAGGGAAGAGGATGCTACTAATCCCCATACGGTAACAGGTGAACATCAATTCTGTGATATCCGTGAGGTACCCCGAGCAATCTCACCACCAACCACCACTGCCCCTCGCCCCCGCTGCTAGGGGCCCCATCGCCGGGGGGTGGGCCACGCCCCCGCGATGGGCCTCCCAGCAGCCGCCCCAGCCTCGAACCCACGGCTGCTGGGGGCCCCATCGCCGGGGGGTGGGCCACGTCCCCGCGATGGGCCTCCCAGCAGCCGCCCCAGCCGCGACCCCACGGCTGCTGGGGGCCCCATCGCCGGGGGGTGGGCCACGTCCCCGCCATGGGCCTCCCAGCAGCCGCCCCAGCCTCGAACCCACGGCTGCTGGGGGCCCCATCAGCCGCCCCAGCCTCGAACCCACGGCTGCTGGGGGCCCCATCGCCGGGCGCTGGGCCACCCCCCGGCGAGGGGCCTCCCACCAGCCGCCCCAGCCTGCCCACGGCTGCTGGGGCCCCATCGCCGGGGTGGGCCACCCGGCGATGGGCCTCCCAGCCGCCCCAGCCTGCCCACGGCTGCTGGGGCCCCATCGCCGGGGTGGGCCACCCCGGCGATGGGCCTCAGCAGCCGCCCCAGCTCGAACCCACGGCTGGGGCCCCATCGCCGGGGGGTGGGCCACGCCCCGGCGATGGGCCTCCCAGCAGCCGCCCCAGCCTGAACCCACGGCTGCTGGGGCCCCATCGCCGGGGGCCACCCCGGCGATGGGCCTCAGCAGCCGCCCCAGCCTCGAACCCACGGCTGGGGCCCCATCGCCGGGGTGGCCACCCCGGCGATGGGCCTCCCAGCCGCCCCAGCTCGAACCCACGGCTGCTGGGGCCCCATCGCCGGGGTGGGCCACCGCGATGGGCCTCCAGCAGCCCCAGCCTCGAACCCACAGAGGGCGTGTACACCTTCTGTGATATTGACAGTAATATCATCTTCTCTCTGGAGGATATCAGGATCAAGTTTATTAATTAGTAATATTAATAAATGTAATAAAAATTATTAGTAATTATTGATATTAATGAACACAATAAACTTAGGAAAAATTAATACTGGTTTCACATATGAACGATTTGTAAGAATAATTAATAAAAATATGACTATTAATAATTAATTATTGATATCAGCAATTAATGTTCCTGAAATCAATACACTGTGATGCTTGTAATGAAGTAATTTTTAGTATTAGAGACTAATAATATTGTTCAATGACATTAATATTAATAATTAATTTCGGGCGTGCATAATCATGTATTTAATAGTGTCATCCATAACTAATAAGGGTATCCAATTAATTATTAGTATCATTGATAATTATTAAAATCGATCATTGATGTTTAATAACCATATTATTACTCCTAATACCACAGGGAGTGTACACATACCGTTGATGTTGTTCCTGATATCCAGGGATGGAGTGCAAGATTTTAGTTTTAATATCGCAGTAGCTGTACACTCACCCCGTGACACTGATCCTAATATCCGGGGGTGTAGAGTAGGACATGACTCCCAACATAGCAATGAATGGACAGCCAGCTGGTAATATTGCTCCTAATATTCCCGGAAGAAGTCTAGGCTATTCCTCCCAGTATGGCAGGGAGTGTACAGTTCTTCTCTGATATTGTTTCCGGTACCCGGAGGGGAAGAGGATGATAATTATTCACAGGCTGTGTTCACCCACCCGGTGATATTGTTATGAATATCGTGTAACGGAGAGGGTGTTATGACACTGGGTACATCAGGAAGGGAACACGCAACCTGGGATATTGTTCCTAATATCCATGGAAGGGAGAGGTTGATATTACTCCCAACATGGCAGAGGGTGTACATCCACCCTGGAACATTCTAATTAATATTCCAAGGACGACAGCATGATATTCCTCCCGTTTGGCAGACACAGAAGTACAACAGGTGATATTCTTCCAGATATCAGGAAGGGAAGAGGATGCTATTAATCCCCATACGGTAACAGGTCAACATCAATTCTGTGATATCCGTGAGTTACCCCGAGCAATCTCACCACCAACCACCAGTGCCCCTCGCCCCCGCTGCTAGGGGCCCCATCGCCGGGAGGTGGGCCACGTCCCCGCGATGGGCCTCCCAGCAGCCGCCCCAGCCTCGAACCCACGGCTGCTGGGGGCCCCATCGCCGGGGGGTGGGCCACCCCGATGGGCCTCAGCAGCCGCCCCAGCCTCGAACCCCGGCTGCTGGGGCCCCATCGCCGGGGTGGGCCACCCCGATGGGCCTCCCAGCCGCCCCAGCCTCGAACCCCGGCTGCTGGGGCCCCATCGGGGTGGGCCACCCCAGCGATGGGCCTCCCAGCAGCCGCCCCAGCCTCGAACCACGGCTGCTGGGGCCCCATCGCCGGGGTGGGCCACCCCGGCGATGGGCCTCAGCAGCCGCCCCAGCCTCGAACCCACGGCTGCTGGGGCCCCATCGGGGTGGGCCACCCCGGCGATGGGCCTCCCAGCCGCCCCAGCCTGAACCACGGCTGCTGGGGCCCCATCGCCGGGGTGGCCACCCCCGGCGGGCCTCCCAGCAGCCGCCAGCCTCGAACCCACGGCTGCTGGGGCCCCATCGCCGGGGTGGGCCACCGGCGATGGGCCTCCCAGCAGCCCCAGCTCGAACCACGGCTGCTGGGGCCCCATCGCCGAGGTGGGCCACCCCAGCGATGGGCCTCCCAGCAGCCCCAGCTCGAACCCACGGCTGGGGCCCCATCGCCGAGGTGGGCCACGTCCCCGCCCCAGCCTCGAACCCACGGCTGCTGGGGGCCCCATCGCCGGGGGGTGGGCCACGTCCCCGCGATGGGCCTCCCAGCAGCCGCCCCAGCCTCGAACCCACAGAGGGCGTGTACACCTTCTGTGATATTGACAGTAATATCATCTTCTCTCTGGAGGATATCAGGATCAAGTTTATTAATTAGTAATATTAATAAATGTAATAAAAATTATTAGTAATTATTGATATCAGCAATTAATGTTCCTGAAATCAATACACTGTGATGCTTGTAATGAAGTAATTATTAGTATCATTGATAATTATGAAAATCGATCATTGATGTTTAATAACCATATTATTACTCCTAATACCACAGGGAGTGTACACCTACCGGTGATGTTGTTCCTGATATCCAGGGATGGAGTGCAAGATTTTAGTTTTAATATCGCAGTAGCTGTACACTCACCCCGTGACACTGATCCTAATATCCGGGGGTGTAGAGTAGGACATGACTCCCAACATAGCAATGAATGGACAGCCAGCTGGTAATATTGCTCCTAATATTCCCGGAAGAAGTCTAGGCTATTCCTCCCAGTATGGCAGGGAGTGTACACCTACCGGTGATGTTGTTCCTGATATCCAGGGATGGAGTGCAAGATTTTAGTTTTAATATCGCAGTAGCTGTACACTCACCCCGTGACACTGATCCTAATATCCGGGGGTGTAGAGTAGGACATGACTCCCAACATAGCAATGAATGGACAGCCAGCTGGTAATATTGCTCCTAATATTCCCGGAAGAAGTCTAGGCTAGTCCTCCCAGTATGGCAGGGAGTGTACAGTTCTTCTCTGATATTGTTTCCGGTACCCGGAGGGGAAGAGGATGATAATTATTCACAGGCTGTGTTCACCCACCCGGTGATATTGTTATGAATATCGTGTAACGGAGAGGGTGTTATGACACTGGGTACATCAGGAAGGGAACACGCAACCTGGGATATTGTTCCTAATATCCATGGAAGGGAGAGGTTGATATTACTCCCAACATGGCAGAGGGTGTACATCCACCCTGGAACATTCTAATTAATATTCCAAGGACGACAGCATGATATTCCTCCCGTTTGGCAGACACAGAAGTACAACAGGTGATATTCTTCCAGATATCAGGAAGGGAAGAGGATGCTACTAATCCCCATACGGTAACAGGTGAACATCAATTCTGTGATATCCGTGAGGTACCCCGAGCAATCTCACCACCAACCACCACTGCCCCTCGCCCCCGCTGCTAGGGGCCCCATCGCCGGGAGGTGGGCCACGCCCCCGCGATGGGCCTCCCAGCAGCCGCCCCAGCCTCGAACCCACGGCTGCTGGGGGCCCCATCGCCGGGGGGTGGGCCACGTCCCCGCGATGGGCCTCCCAGCAGCCGCCCCAGCCTCGAACCCACGGCTGCTGGGGCCCCATCGGGGTGGGCCACCCCCCGGCGATGGGCCTCCCAGCCGCCGCCCCCGCCTCGAACCCCCGGCTGATGGGAGGCCCCATCGCCAGGGGTTGGGCCACCCCCCGGCGATCAGCCTTCCAGCAGCAGCCCCCAGCCTCAACCCCACGGCTGCTAGGGGCCCCATCGCCGGGAGGTGGGCCACGCCCCCGCGATGGGCCTCCCAGCAGCCGCCCCAGCCTCGAACCCCCGGCTGCTGGGGGCCCCATCGCCGGGGGGTGGGCCACCCCCCGGCGATGGGCCTCCCAGCAGCCGCCCCAGCCTCGAACCCACGGCTGCTGGGGGCCCCATCGCCGCGGTGGGCCACCCCGGCGATGGGCCTCAGCAGCCGCCCCAGCCTGAACCCACGGCTGCTGGGGCCCCATCGGGGTGGGCCACCCCCGGCGGGCCTCCCAGCAGCCGCCCCAGCCTCGAACCCACAGAGGGCGTGTACACCTTCTGTGATATTGACAGTAATATCATCTCTCTGGAGGATATCAGGATCAAGTTTATTAATTAGTAATATTAATAAATGTAATAAAAATTATTAGTAATTATTGATATTAATGAACACAATAAACTTAGGAAAAATTAATACTGGTTTCACATATGAACGATTTGTAAGAATAATTAATAAAAATATGACTATTAATAATTAATTATTGATATCAGCAATTAATGTTCCTGAAATCAATACACTGTGATGCTTGTAATGAAGTAATTATTAGTATTAGAGACTAATAATATTGTTCAATGACATTAATATTAATAATTAATTTCGGGCGTGCATAATCATGTATTTAAAAGTATCATCCATAACTAATAAGGGTATCCAATTAATTATTAGTATTAGAGACTAATAATATTGTTCAATGACATTAATATTAATAATTAATTATTGATATCAGCAATTAATGTTCCTGAAATCAATACACTGTGATGCTTGTAATGAAGTAATTATTATTATCATTGATAATTATTAAAATCGATAATTTATTTTTAATAACAATATTATTACTCATAATACCACAGGAGTGTACACCTACAGGTGATGTTGTTCCTGATATCCAGGGATGGAGTGCAAGATTTTAGTTTTAATATCGCAGTAGCTGTACACTCACCCCGTGACACTGATCCTAATATCCGGGGGTGTAGAGTAGGACATGACTCCCAACATAGCAATGAATGGACAGCCAGCTGGTAATATTGCTCCTAATATTCCCCGAAGAAGTCTAGGCTATTCCTCCCAGTATGGCAGGGAGTGTACAGTTCTTCTCTGATATTGTTTCCGGTACCCGGAGGGGAAGAGGATGATAATTATTCACAGGCTGTGTTCACCCACCCGGTGATATTGTTATGAATATCGTGTAACGGAGAGGGTGTTATGACACTGGGTACATCAGGAAGGGAACACGCAACCTGGGATATTGTTCCTAATATCCATGGAAGGGAGAGATTGATATTACTCCCAACATGGCAGAGGGTGTACATCCACCCTGGAACATTCTAATTAATATTCCAAGGACGACAGCATGATATTCCTCCCGTTTGGCAGACACAGAAGTACAACAGGTGATATTCTTCCAGATATCAGGAAGGGAAGAGGATGCTACTAATCCCCATACGGTAACAGGTGAACATCAATTCTGTGATATCCGTGAGGTACCCCGAGCAATCTCACCACCAACCACCAGTGCCCCTCGCCCCCGCTGCTAGGGGCCCCATCGCCGGGAGGTGGGCCACGCCCCCGCGATGGGCCTCCCAGCAGCCGCCCCAGCCTCGAACCCACGGCTGCTGGGGGCCCCATCGCCGGGGGGTGGGCCACGTCCCCGCGATGGGCCTCCCAGCAGCCGCCCCAGCCTCGAACCCACGGCTGCTGGGGGCCCCATCGCCGGGGGGTGGGCCACGTCCCCGCGATGGGCCTCCCAGCAGCCGCCCCAGCCTCGAACCCACGGCTGCTGGGGGCCCCATCGCCGGGGGGTGGGCCACGTCCCCGCGACGGGCCTCCCAGCCGCCCACGCCCGGAACCCACCGCTGCTGGCGGCCCCATCGCCGGGGGTTGGGCCAGGTCCCCGCGATGGGCCTCCCAGCAGCCGCCCCAGCCTCGAACCCACGGCTGCTGGGGCCCCATCGCCGGGGTGGCCACCCCGGCGATGGGCCTCCCAGCCGCCCCAGCCTCGAACCCACGGCTGGGGCCCCATCGCCGGGGTGGGCCACCCCCGATGGGCCTCCCAGCAGCCGCCCCAGCCTGAACCCACGGCTGCTGGGGCCCCATCGCCGGTGGGCCACCCCGGCGATGGGCCTCCCAGCAGCCGCCAGCCTGAACCCACGGCTGCTGGGGCCCCATCGCCGGGGTGGGCCACCCCGATGGGCCTCCCAGCAGCCCCAGCCTGAACCCACGGCTGCTGGGGCCCCATCGCCGGGGTGGGCCACCCCGATGGGCCTCCCAGCCGCCCCAGCCTCGAACCCCCGGCTGCTGGGGCCCCATCGCCGGGGTGGCCACCCCGGCGATGGGCCTCCCAGCAGCCCCAGCTCGAACCCACGGCTGGGGGCCCCATCGCGGGGTGGGCCACGGCGATGGGCCTCCCAGCAGCCGCCCTCGAACCCACGGCTGCTGGGGCCCCATCGCCGGGGTGGGCCACCCCAGCGATGGGCCTCCAGCAGCCCCAGCCTGAACCCACGGCTGCTGGGGCCCCATCGCCGGGGTGGGCCACGCCCCCGCGATGGGCCTCCCAGCAACCGCCCCACCCTCGAACCCACGGATGCTGGGGGCCCCATCGCCGGGGTGGCCACCCCGGCGATGGGCCTCCCAGCAGCCCCAGCCTGAACCCACGGCTGCTGGGGCCCCATCGCCGGGGTGGGCCACCCCAGCGATGGGCCTCCCAGCAACCGCCCCAGCCTCGAACCCACGGCTGGGGGCCCCATCGCCGGGGTGGGCCACCCCGATGGGCCTCCCAGCAGCCGCCCCAGCCTGACCCACGGCTGCTGGGGCCCCATCGCCGGGGTGGGCCACGCGATGGGCCTCCCAGCAACCGCCCCAGCCTGCCCACGGCTGCTGGGGCCCCATCGCCGGGGTGGGCCACCCCGATGGGCCTCCCAGCAGCCGCCCCAGCCTGCCCACGGCTGCTGGGGCCCCATCGCCGTGGGCCACCCCGCGATGGGCCTCCCAGCAGCCGCCCTCGAACCCACGGCTGCTGGGGCCCCATCGCCGGGGGCCACCCCGGCGATGGGCCTCCCAGCAGCCGCCCCACCCTCGAACCCACGGCTGCTGGGGCCCCATCGCCGGTGGGCCACCCCAGCGATGGGCCTCCCAGCAGCCGCCCCAGCTGAACCCACGGCTGCTGGGGCCCCATCGCCGGGGTGGGCCACCCCAGCGATGGGCCTCCAGCAGCCCCAGCCTCGAACCCCGGCTGCTGGGGCCCCATCGCCGGGGGGTGGGCCACGTCCCCGCGATGGGCCTCCCAGCAGCCGCCCCAGCCCCACGGCTGCTGGGGCCCCATCGCCGGGGTGGGCCACCCCAGCGATGGGCCTCCCAGCCGCCCCAGCCTCGAACCCCGGCTGCTTGGGGCCCCCAGCGCCGGGGGGTGGGCCACGTCCCCGCGATGGGCCTCCCAGCAGCCGCCCCAGCCTGCCCACGGCTGCTGGGGCCCCATCGCCGGGGTGGGCCACCCAGCGATGGGCCTCCCAGCCGCCCCAGCCTCGAACCCCGGCTGCTGGGGCCCCATCGCCGGGGTGGGCCACCCCGCGATGGGCCTCCAGCAGCCGCCCCAGCCTGCCCACGGCTGCTGGGGCCCCATCGCCGGGGTGGGCCACCCCCGGCGGGCCTCCCAGCAGCCGCCCTCGAACCCACGGCTGCTGGGGCCCCATCGCCGGGGTGGGCCACCCCGGCGATGGGCCTCCAGCAGCCCCAGCCTGGAACCCCCGGCTGCGGGGGGCCCCAACGCCGGGGGGTGGGCCACGTCCCCGCGATGGGCCTCCCAGCAGCCGCCCCACCCTCGAACCCTCGGCTGGGGCCCCATCGCCGGTGGGCCACCCCGCGATGGGCCTCCCAGCCGCCCCAGCCTGAACCCACGGCTGCTGGGGCCCCATCGCCGGGGTGGGCCACCCCGGCGATGGGCCTCCCAGCAGCCCCAGCCTCGAACCCACGGCTGCTGGGGCCCCATCGGGGTGGGCCACCCAGCGATGGGCCTCCCAGCCGCCCCAGCTGAACCCACGGCTGCTGGGGCCCCATCGCCGGGGTGGGCCACCCCGGCGATGGGCCTCCCAGCAGCCCCAGCCTGAACCCACGGCTGCTGGGGCCCCATCGCCGGGGTGGGCCACCCAGCGATGGGCCTCCAGCAGCCCCAGCCTGAACCCACGGCTGGGGCCCCATCGCCGGGGTGGGCCACCCCGGCGATGGGCCTCCAGCAGCCCCAGCCTCGAACCCACAGAGGGCGGTACACCTTCTGTGATATTGACAGTAATATCATCTTCTCTCTGGAGGATATCAGGATCAAGTTTATTAATTAGTAATATTAATAAATGTAATAAAAATTATTAGTAATTATTGATATTAATGAACACAATAAACTTAGGAAAAATTACTACTGGTTTCACATATGAACGAGTTGTCCGAATAATTACTAAAAATATGACTATTAATAATTAATTATTGATATCAGCACTTAATGTTCCTGAAATCAATACACTGTGATGCTTGTAATGAAGTAATTTTTAGTATTAGAGACTAATAATATTGTTCAATGACATTAATATTAATAATTAATTATTGATATCAGCAATTAATGTTCCTGAAATCAATACACTGTGATGCTTGTAATGAAGTAATTATTAGTATTAGAGACTAATAATATTGTTCAATGACATTAATATTAATAATTAATTATTGATATCAGCAATTAATGTTCCTGAAATCAATACACTGTGATGCTTGTAATGAATTAATTATTAGTATCATTGATAATTATTAAAATCGATCATTGATGTTTAATAACCATATTATTACTCCTAATACCACAGGGAGTGTACACCTACCGGTGATGTTGTTCCTGATATCCAGGGATGGAGTGCAAGATTTTAGTTTTAATATCGCAGTAGCTGTACACTCACCCCGTGACACTGATCCTAATATCCGGGGGTGTAGAGTAGGACATGACTCCCAACATAGCAATGAATGGACAGCCAGCTGGTAATATTGCTCCTAATATTCCCGGAAGAAGTCTAGGCTATTCCTCCCAGTATGGCAGGGAGTGTACAGTTCTTCTCTGATATTGTTTCCGGTACCCGGAGGGGAAGAGGATGATAATTATTCACAGGCTGTGTTCACCCACCCGGTGATATTGTTATGAATATCGTGTAACGGAGAGGGTGTTATGACACTGGGTACATCAGGAAGGGAACACGCAACCTGGGATATTGTTCCTAATATCCATGGAAGGGAGAGATTGATATTACTCCCAACATGGCAGAGGGTGTACATCCACCCTGGAACATTCTAATTAATATTCCAAGGACGACAGCATGATATTCCTCCCGTTTGGCAGACACAGAAGTACAACAGGTGATATTCTTCCAGATATCAGGAAGGGAAGAGGATGCTACTAATCCCCATACGGTAACAGGTGAACATCAATTCTGTGATATCCGTGAGGTACCCCGAGCAATCTCACCACCAACCACCACTGCCCCTCGCCCCCGCTGCTAGGGGCCCCATCGCAGGGAGGTGGGCCACGCCCCCGCGATGGGCCTCCCAGCAGCCGCCCCAGCCTCGAACCCACGGCTGCTGGGGGCCCCATCGCCGGGGGGTGGGCCACCCAGCGATGGGCCTCCAGCAGCCGCCCCAGCCTGAACCACGGCTGCTGGGGCCCCATCGCCGGTGGGCCACCCAGCGATGGGCCTCCCAGCAGCCCCAGCCTGAACCCACGGCTGCTGGGGCCCCATCGCCGGGGGGTGGGCAACCCCCCGTCGATGGGGCCTCCCAGCCGCCCCATCCACGACCCCACGGCTGCTGGGGGCCCCATCGCCGGGGGGTGGGCCACGTCCCCGCGATGGGCCTCCCAGCAGCCGCCCCAGCCTCGAACCCACGGCTGCTGGGGGCCCCATCGGGGTGGGCCACCCCGGCGATGGGCCTCAGCAGCCGCCCCAGCCGAACCCACGGCTGGGGCCCCATCGGGGTGGGCCACCCCAGCGATGGGCCTCCCAGCAGCCCCAGCCTGAACCCACGGCTGCTGGGGCCCCATCGCCGGGGTGGGCCACCCCGATGGGCCTCCCAGCCGCCCCAGCCTCGAACCCACGGCTGCTGGGGCCCCATCGCCGGGGTGGGCCACCCCGGCGATGGGCCTCCCAGCCGCCCCAGCCTCGAACCCACGGCTGCTGGGGCCCCATCGGGGTGGGCCACCCCGATGGGCCTCCAGCAGCCGCCCCAGCCTGAACCCACGGCTGGGGCCCCATCGGGGTGGGCCACGGCGATGGGCCTCAGCAGCCGCCCCAGCCTGAACCCACGGCTGCTGGGGCCCCATCGGGGTGGGCCACGCCCGATGGGCCTCCAGCAGCCGCCTCGAACCCACGGCTGCTGGGGCCCCATCGCCGGTGGGCCACCCCAGCGATGGGCCTCCAGCAGCCGCCCCAGCTCAACCCACGGCTGCTGGCCCCATCGCCGGGGTGGGCCACCCCGATGGGCCTCCAGCAGCCCCAGCCTGAACCCACGGCTGCTGGGGCCCCATCGGGGTGGGCCACCCCGATGGGCCTCCAGCAGCCGCCTCGAACCCACGGCTGGGGCCCCATCCGGGGTGGGCCACCCCGATGGGCCTCCAGCAGCCCCAGCCTGAACCCACGGCTGGGGCCCCATCGCCGGGGTGGCCACCCCGGCGATGGGCCTCCAGCAGCCGCCCCAGCCGAACCCACGGCTGCTGGGGGCCCCATGGCCGGGGGGTGGGCCACCCCGATGGGCCTCCAGCAGCCCCAGCCTGAACCACGGCTGCTGGGGCCCCATCGGGGTGGGCCACGGCGATGGGCCTCAGCAGCCGCCCCAGCCTGAACCCACGGCTGCTGGGGCCCCATCGCAGGGAGGTGGGCCACGCCCGATGGGCCTCCAGCAGCCGCCCCAGCCTGAACCCACGGCTGCTGGGGCCCCATCGCAGGGAGGTGGGCCACCCCAGCGATGGGCCTCCAGCAGCCCCAGCCTGAACCCACGGCTGCTGGGGCCCCATCCGGGGTGGGCCACGGCGATGGGCCTCCCAGCCGCCCCAGCCTCGAACCCACAGAGGGCGGTACACCTTCTGTGATATTGACAGTAATATCATCTTCTCTGGAGGATATCAGGATCAAGTTTATTAATTAGTAATATTAATAAATGTAATAAAATTATTAGTAATTATTGATATCAGCAATTAATGTTCCTGAAATCAATACACTGTGATGCTTGTAATGAAGTAATTATTAGTATCATTGATAATTATTAAAATCGATCATTGATGTTTAATAACCATATTATTACTCCTAATACCACAGGGAGTGTACACCTACCGGTGATGTTGTTCCTGATATCCAGGGATGGAGTGCAAGATTTTAGTTTTAATATCGCAGTAGCTGTACACTCACCCCGTGACACTGATCCTAATATCCGGGGGTGTAGAGTAGGACATGACTCCCAACATAGCAATGAATGGACAGCCAGCTGGTAATATTGCTCCTAATATTCCCGGAAGAAGTCTAGGCTATTCCTCCCAGTATGGCAGGGAGTGTACACCTACCGGTGATGTTGTTCCTGATATCCAGGGATGGAGTGCAAGATTTTAGTTTTAATATCGCAGTAGCTGTACACTCACCCCGTGACACTGATCCTAATATCCGGGGGTGTAGAGTAGGACATGACTCCCAACATAGCAATGAATGGACAGCCAGCTGGTAATATTGCTCCTAATATTCCCGGAAGAAGTCTAGGCTATTCCTCCCAGTAAGGCAGGGAGTGTACACCTACCGGTGATGTTGTTCCTGATATCCAGGGATGGAGTGCAAGATTTTAGTTTTAATATCGCAGTAGCTGTACACTCACCCCGTGACACTGATCCTAATATCCGGGGGTGTAGAGTAGGACATGACTCCCAACATAGCAATGAATGGACAGCCAGCTGGTAATATTGCTCCTAATATTCCCGGAAGAAGTCTAGGCTATTCCTCCCAGTATGGCAGGGAGTGTACACCTACCGGTGATGTTGTTCCTGATATCCAGGGATGGAGTGCAAGATTTTAGTTTTAATATCGCAGTAGCTGTACACTCACCCCGTTGATATTGTTATGAATATCGTGTAACGGAGAGGGTGTTATGACACTGGGTACATCAGGAAGGGAACACGCAACCTGGGATATTGTTCCTAATATCCATGGAAGGGAGAGATTGATATTACTCCCAACATGGCAGAGGGTGTACATCCACCCTGGAACATTCTAATTAATATTCCAAGGACGACAGCATGATATTCCTCCCGTTTGGCAGACACAGAAGTACAACAGGTGATATTCTTCCAGATATCAGGAAGGGAAGAGGATGCTACTAATCCCCATACGGTAACAGGTGAACATCAATTCTGTGATATCCGTGAGGTACCCCGAGCAATCTCACCACCAACCACCACTGCCCCCCGCTGCTGGGGCCCCATCGCCGGGGTGGGCCACCCCCGATGGGCCTCCCAGCAGCCGCCCCAGCCTCGAACCCGGCTGCTGGGGCCCCATCGCCGGGGTGGGCCACCCCGCGATGGGCCTCAGCAGCCGCCCCAGCCTCGAACCACGGCTGCTAGGGGCACCATCGCCGGTAGGTGGCCCACGCCCCCGCGCTGGGCCACCCATCAGCCGCCCCAGCCGCGAACCCACGGCTGCGGGGTGGCACCATCGCCGGGGGGTGGGCCCCCCACCGGCGATGGGGCCTCCCAGCAGCCGCCCCAGCCTGAACCCACGGCTGCTGGGGCCCCATCGCCGGGGTGGGCCACCCCGATGGGCCTCCCAGCCGCCCCAGCCTGAACCACGGCTGCTGGGGCCCCATCGCCGGTGGGCCACCCCGATGGGCCTCCCAGCAGCCGCCCCAGCCTCGAACCCACGGCTGGGGCCCCATCGCCGGGGTGGGCCACCGCGATGGGCCTCCCAGCAGCCGCCAGCCTGAACCCACGGCTGCTGGGGCCCCATCGCCGGGGTGGGCCACCCCGATGGGCCTCCCAGCAGCCGCCCCAGCTGAACCCACGGCTGCTGGGGGCCCCATCGCCGGGGGGTGGGCCACGCCCCGGCGATGGGCCTCCCAGCAGCCGCCCCAGCCTCGCACCCACGGCTGCTGGGGGCCCCATCGCCGGGGGGTGGGCCACGCCCCGGCGATGGGCCTCCCAGCCGCCCCAGCCTCGTACCCACGGCTTCTGGGGGCCCCATCGGGGTGGGCCACCCCGGCGATGGGCCTCCAGCAGCCGCCCCAGCTCGAACCACGGCTGCTGGGGCCCCATCGCCGGGGTGGGCCACCCCGGCGATGGGCCTCCCAGCCGCCCCAGCCTGAACCACGGCTGCTGGGGCCCCATCGCCGGGGTGGGCCACGCCCCGGCGATGGGCCTCCCAGCAGCCGCCCCAGCCTGAACCACGGCTGCTGGGGCCCCATCGCCGGGGTGGGCCACCCCGGCGATGGGCCTCCCAGCCGCCCCAGCCTGAACCCACGGCTGCTGGGGCCCCATCGCCGGGGTGGCCACCCCGGCGATGGGCCTCCCAGCAGCCCCAGCCTGAACCCACGGCTGCTGGGGCCCCATCGCCGGGGTGGGCCACCGGCGATGGGCCTCCCAGCCGCCCCAGCCTGAACCCACGGCTGCTGGGGCCCCATCGCCGGGGTGGGCCACCCCATGGGCCTCCCAGCAGCCCCAGCCTGAACCACGGCTGCTGGGGCCCCATCGCCGGTGGGCCACCCCGATGGGCCTCCCAGCAGCCGCCCCAGCCTCGCACCCACGGCTGCTGGGGGCCCCATCGCCGGGGGGTGGGCCACCCCCCGGCGTCACCTTCTGTGATATTGACAGTAATATCATCTTCTCTCTGGAGGATATCAGGATCAAGTTTATTAATTAGTAATATTAATAAATGTAATAAAATTATTAGTAATTATTGATATTAATGAACACAATAAACTTAGGAAAAATTAATACTGGTTTCACATATGAACGATTTGTACGAATAATTAATAAAAATATGACTATTAATAATTAATTATTGATATCAGCAATTAATGTTCCTGAAATCAATACACTGTGATGCTTGTAATGAAGTAATTTTTAGTATTAGAGACTAATAATATTGTTCAATGACATTAATATTAATAATTAATTTCGGGCGTGCATAATCATGTATTTAATAGTGTCATCCATAACTAATAAGGGTATCCAATTAATTATTAGTATCATTGATAATTATTAAAATCGATCATTGATGTTTAATAACCATATTATTACTCCTAATACCACAGTGAGTGTACACCTACCGGTGATGTTGTTCCTGATATCCAGGGATGGAGTGCAAGATTTTAGTTTTAATATCGCAGTAGCTGTACACTCACCCCGTGACACTGATCCTAATATCCGGGGGTGTAGAGTAGGACATGACTCCCAACATAGCAATGAATGGACAGCCAGCTGGTAATATTGCTCCTAATATTCCCGGAAGAAGTCTAGGCTATTCCTCCCAGTATGGCAGGGAGTGTACAGTTCTTCTCTGATATTGTTTCCGGTACCCGGAGGGGAAGAGGATGATAATTATTCACAGGCTGTGTTCACCCACCCGGTGATATTGTTATGAATATCGTGTAACGGAGAGGGTGTTATGACACTGGGTACATCAGGAAGGGAACACGCAACCTGGGATATTGTTCCTAATATCCATGGAAGGGAGAGATTGATATTACTCCCAACATGGCAGAGGGTGTACATCCACCCTGGAACATTCTAATTAATATTCCAAGGACGACAGCATGATATTCCTCCCGTTTGGCAGACACAGAAGTACAACAGGTGATATTCTTCCAGATATCAGGAAGGGAAGAGGATGCTACTAATCCCCATACGGTAACAGGTGAACATCAATTCTGTGATATCCGTGAGGTACCCGAGCAATCTCACCACCAACCACCACTGCCCTCGCCCCGCTGCTGGGGCCCCATCGCCGAGGTGGGCCACCCCGATGGCCCTCCCACCAGCCCCCCCAGCCCCTCACCCACGGGTGCTGGGGGCCCATGGCCGGGGGGGTGGGCCACCACCCGGGGATGGGCCTCCCCCCACCCGCCCCAGCCTCGAACCCACGGCTGCTGGGGGCCCCATCGCCGGTGGGCCACCCCGATGGGCCTCCCAGCAGCCGCCCCAGCTCGAACCACGGCTGCTGGGGCCCCATCGCCGGGGTGGGCCACCCCGATGGGCCTCCCAGCCGCCCCAGCCTGAACCACGGCTGCTGGGGCCCCATCGCCGGGGGGGGGGCCACGTCCCCGCGATGGGCCTCCCCGCAGCCGCCCCAGCCTGAACCACGGCTGCTGGGGCCCCATCGCCGGGGTGGGCCACCCCGGCGATGGGCCCCAGCAGCCGCCCCAGCTCGAACCCACGGCTGCTGGGGCCCCATCGCCGGTGGGCCACCCCGGCGATGGGCCTCCCAGCAGCCGCCCCAGCCTGAACCACGGCTGCTGGGGCCCCATCGCCGGGGTGGGCCACCCCGGCGATGGGCCTCCAGCAGCCGCCCCAGCCTGAACCCACGGCTGCTGGGGCCCCATCGCCGGGGTGGGCCACCCCGGCGATGGGCCTCCCAGCAGCCCCAGCCTGAACCACGGCTGCTGGGGGCCCCATCGCCGGGGGGTGGGCCACCCCCCGGCGATGGGCCTCCCAGCAGCCGCCCCAGCCTCGAACCCACGGCTGCTGGGGGCCCCATCGCCGGGGGGGGGGCCCCCCCCCGGCGATGGGCCTCCCAGCAGCCGCCCCAGCCTCGAACCCACGGCTGCTGGGGGCCCCATCGCCGGGGGGTGGGCCACCCCCCGGCGATGGGCCTCCCAGCAGCCGCCCCAGCCTCGAACCCACAGAGGGCGTGTACACCTTCTGTGATATTGACAGTAATATCATCTCTCTGGAGGATATCAGGATCAAGTTTATTAATTAGTAATATTAATAAATGTAATAAAAATTATTAGTAATTATTGATATTAATGAACACAATAAACTTAGGAAAAATTAATACTGGTTTCACATATGAACGATTTGTACGAATAATTAATAAAAATATGACTATTAATAATTAATTATTGATATCAGCAATTAATGTTCCTGAAATCAATACACTGTGATGCTTGTAATGAAGTAATTTTTAGTATTAGAGACTAATAATATTGTTCAATGACATTAATATTAATAATTAATTATTGATATCAGCAATTAATGTTCCTGAAATCAATACACTGTGATGCTTGTAATGAAGTAATTATTAGTATCATTGATAATTATTAAAATCGATCATTGATGTTTAATAACCATATTATTACTCCTAATACCACAGGGAGTGTACACCTACCGGTGATGTTGTTCCTGATATCCAGGGATGGAGTGCAAGATTTTAGTTTTAATATCGCAGTAGCTGTACACTCACCCCGTGACACTGATCCTAATATCCGGGGGTGTAGAGTAGGACATGACTCCCAACATAGCAATGAATGGACAGCCAGCTGGTAATATTGCTCCTAATATTCCGGAAGAAGTCTAGGCTATTCCTCCCAGTATGGCAGGGAGTGTACAGTTCTTCTCTGATATTGTTTCCGGTACCCGGAGGGGAAGAGGATGATAATTATTCACAGGCTGTGTTCACCCACCCGGTGATATTGTTATGAATATCTTGTAACGGAGAGGGTGTTATGACACTGGGTACATCAGGAAGGGAACACGCAACCTGGGATATTGTTCCTAATATCCATGGAAGGGAGAGATTGATATTACTCCCAACATGGCAGAGGGTGTACATCCACCCTGGAACATTCTAATTAATATTCCAAGGACGACAGCATGATATTCCTCCCGTTTGGCAGACACAGAAGTACAACAGGTGATATTCTTCCAGATATCAGGAAGGGAAGAGGATGCTACTAATCCCCATACGGTAACAGGTGAACATCAATTCTGTGATATCCGTGAGGTACCCCGAGCAATCTCACCACCAACCACCACTGCCCCTCGCCCCCGCTGCTAGGGGCCCCATCGCAGGGAGGTGGGCCACCCCCCGGCGATGGGCCTCCCAGCAGCCGCCCCAGCCTCGACCCCCCGGCGGCGGGGAGGCCCCCTCGCCGGGGGGGGGGCCACCCCCCGGCGATGGGCCTCCCAGCAGCCGCCCCAGCCTCGAACCCACGGCTGCTGGGGGCCCCATCGCCGGGGGGTGGGCCACGTCCCCGCGATGGGCCTCCCAGCAGCCGCCCCAGCCTCGAACCCACGGCTGCTGGGGGCCCCATCGCCGGGGGGTGGGCCACGTCCCCGCGATGGGCCTCCCAGCAGCCGCCCCAGCCTCGAACCCACGGCTGCGGGGGGCCCCATCGCCGGGGGGTGGGCCACGTCCCCGCGATGGGCCTCCCAGCAGCCGCCCCAGCCTCGAACCCCCGGCTGCTGGGGGCCCCCTCGCCGGGGGGTGGGCCACGTCCCCGCGATGGGCCTCCCAGCAGCCGCCCCAGCCTCGAACCCACGGCTGCTGGGGGCCTCCCAGCAGCCGCCCCAGCCTCGAACCCACGGCTGCTGGGGGCCCCATCGCCGGGGGGTGGGCCACGTCCCCGCGATGGGCCTCCCAGCAGCCCCAGCTCGAACCCACGGCTGCTGGGGCCCCATCGCCGGGGTGGGCCACCGCGATGGGCCTCCCAGCAGCCCCAGCCTCGAACCACGGCGGCTGGGGGCCCCATCGCCGGGGGGTGGGCCACGTCCCCGCGATGGGCCTCCCAGCCGCCCCAGCTCGAACCCACGGCTGCTGGGGCCCCATCGCCGGGGTGGGCCACCGCGATGGGCCTCCCAGCCGCCCCAGCCTGAACCACGGCTGCTGGGGCCCCATCGCCGGTGGGCCACCCCAGCGATGGGCCTCCCAGCCGCCCCAGCCTGAACCCACGGCTGCTGGGGCCCCATCGCCGGGGTGGGCCACCCCCCGGCGATGGGCCTCCCAGCAGCCCCAGCCTGAACCCACGGCTGCTGGGGCCCCATCGCCGGGGTGGGCCACCCCAGCGATGGGCCTCCCAGCAGCCCCAGCTCGAACCCACGGCTGCTGGGGCCCCATCGCCGGGGTGGGCCACCCCGGCGATGGGCCTCCAGCAGCCGCCCCAGCTCGAACCCACGGCTGCTGGGGCCCCATCGCCGGGGTGGGCCACCCGCGATGGGCCTCCAGCAGCCGCCCCAGCCTCGACCCCCCGGCTGCGGGGGGCCCCATCGCCGGGGGGTGGGCCACCCCCCGGCGATGGGCCTCCCAGCAGCCGCCCCAGCCTCGAACCCACAGAGGGCGTGTACACCTTCTGTGATATTGACAGTAATATCATCTTCTCTCTGGAGGATATCAGGATCAAGTTTATTAATTAGTAATATTAATAAATGTAATAAAAATTATTAGTAATTATTGATATCAGCAATTAATGTTCCTGAAATCAATACACTGTGATGCTTGTAATGAAGTAATTATTAGTATTAGAGACTAATAATATTGTTCAATGACATTAATATTAATAATTAATTATTGATATCAGCAATTAATGTTCCTGAAAACAATACACTGTGATTCTTGTAATGAAGTAAGTTTTAGTATTAGAGACTAATAATATTGTTCAATGACATTAATATTAATAATTAATTATTGATATCAGCAATTAATGTTCCTGAAATCAATACACTGTGATGCTTGTAATGAAGTAATTATTAGTATTAGAGACTAATAATATTGTTCAATGACATTAATATTAATAATTAATTATTGATATCAGCAATTAATGTTCCTGAAATCAATACACTGTGATGCTTGTAATGAAGTAATTATTAGTATCATTGATAATTATTAAAATCGATCATTGATGTTTAATAACCATATTATTACTCCTAATACCACAGGGAGTGTACACCTACCGGTGATGTTGTTCCTGATATCCAGGGATGGAGTGCAAGATTTTAGTTTTAATATCGCAGTAGCTGTACACTCACCCCGTGACACTGATCCTAATATCCGGGGGTGTAGAGTAGGACATGACTCCCAACATAGCAATGAATGGACAGCCAGCTGGTAATATTGCTCCTAATATTCCCGGAAGAAGTCTAGGCTATTCCTCCCAGTATGGCAGGGAGTGTACAGTTCTTCTCTGATATTGTTTCCGGTACCCGGAGGGGAAGAGGATGATAATTATTAACAGGCTGTGTTAACCCACACGTTGATATTGTTATGAATATCGTAACGGAGAGGGTGTTATGACACTGGGTACATCAGGAAGGAACACGCAACCTGGGATATTGTTCCTAATATCCATGGAAGGAGAGATTGATATTACTCCCAACATGGCAGAGGTGTACATCCACCCTGGAACATTCTAATTAATATTCCAAGGACGACAGCATGATATTCCTCCCGTTTGGCAGACACAGAAGTACAACAGGTGATATTCTTCCAGATATCAGGAAGGGAAGAGGATGCTACTAATCCCCATACGGTAACAGGTGAACATCAATTCTGTGATATCCGTGAGGTACCCCGAGCAATCTCACCACCAACCACCACTGCCCCTCGCCCCCAGCAGCCGCCCCAGCCTCGAACCCACGGCTGCTGGGGGCCCCATCGCCGGGGTGGCCACCCCGGCGATGGGCCTCCCAGCCGCCCCAGCCTGAACCCACGGCTGGGGCCCCATCGCCGGGGTGGGCCACCCCGATGGGCCTCCCAGCAGCCGCCCCAGCCTGAACCACGGCTGCTGGGGCCCCATCGCCGGGGTGGGCCACCCCGATGGGCCTCCCAGCAGCCGCCCCAGCTGAACCCACGGCTGGGGCCCCATCGCCGGGGTGGGCCACCCCGATGGGCCTCCAGCAGCCGCCCTCGAACCCACGGCTGCTGGGGCCCCATCGCCGGGGTGGGCCACCCCGCGATGGGCCTCCCAGCCGCCCCAGCCTGAACCCACGGCTGGGGCCCCATCGCCGGGGTGGGCCACGCCCCGCGATGGGCCTCCCAGCAGCCGCCCCAGCTGAACCCACGGCTGGGGCCCCATCGCCGGTGGGCCACCCCGATGGGCCTCCCAGCCGCCCTGATATCCAGGGATGGAGTGCAAGATTTTAGTTTTAATATCGCAGTAGCTGTACACTCACCCCGTGACACTGATCCTAATATCCGGGGTGTAGAGTAGGACATGACTCCCAACATAGCAATGAATGGACAGCCAGCTGGTAATATTGCTCCTAATATTCCCGGAAGAAGTCTAGGCTATTCCTCCCAGTATGGCAGGGAGTGTACACCTACCGGTGATGTTGTTCCTGATATCCAGGGATGGAGTGCAAGATTTTAGTTTTAATATCGCAGTAGCTGTACACTCACCCCGTGACACTGATCCTAATATCCGGGGGTGTAGAGTAGGACATGACTCCCAACATAGCAATGAATGGACAGCCAGCTGGTAATATTGCTCCTAATATTCCCGGAAGAAGTCTAGGCTATTCCTCCCAGTATGGCAGGGAGTGTACACCTACCGGTGATGTTGTTCCTGATATCCAGGGATGGAGTGCAAGATTTTAGTTTTAATATCGCAGTAGCTGTACACTCACCCCGTGACACTGATCCTAATATCCGGGGGTGTAGAGTAGGACATGACTCCCAACATAGCAATGAATGGACAGCCAGCAGGTAATATTGCTCCTAATATTCCCGGAAGAAGTCTAGGCTGTTCCTCCCAGTATGGCAGGGAGTGTACACCTACCGGTGATGTTGTTCCTGATATCCAGGGATGGAGTGCAAGATTTTAGTTTTAATATCGCAGTAGCTGTACACTCACCCCGTGACACTGATCCTAATATCCGGGGGTGTAGAGTAGGACATGACTCCCAACATAGCAATGAATGGACAGCCAGCTGGTAATATTGCTCCTAATATTCCCGGAAGAAGTCTAGGCTATTCCTCCCAGTATGGCAGGGAGTGTACACCTACCGGTGATGGTGTTCCGGATATCCAGGGATGGAGTGCACGATTTTAGTTGTAATATCGCAGTAGCTGTACACTCACCCCGTGACAATGATCCTAATATCCGGGGGTGTAGAGTAGGACATGACTCCCAACATAGCAATGAATGGACAGCCAGCTGGTAATATTGCTCCTAATATTCCCGGAAGAAGTCTAGGCTATTCCTCCCAGTATGGCAGGGAGTGTAGACCTACCGGTGATGTTGGGCCTGATATCCAGGGATGGAGTGCAAGTTTTTAGTTTTTATATCGCAGTAGCTGTACACTCACCCCGTGACTCTGCTCCTAATCTCCGGGGGTGTAGAGTAGGACATGACTCCCAACATAGCAATGAATGGACAGCCAGCTGGTAATATTGCTCCTAATATTCCCGGAAGAAGTCTAGGCTATTCCTCCCAGTATGGCAGGGAGTGTACACCTACCGGTGATGTTGTTCCTGATATGCAGGGATGGAGTGCAAGATTTTAGTTTTAATATCGCAGTAGCTGTACACTCACCCCGTGACACTGATCCTAATATCCGGGGGTGTAGAGTAGGACATGACTCCCAACATAGCAATGAATGGACAGCCAGCTGGTAATATTGCTCCTAATATTCGGAAGAAGTCTAGGCTATTCCTCCCAGTATGGCAGGGAGTGTACACCTACCGGTGATGTTGTTCCTGATATCCAGGGATGGAGTGCAAGATTTTAGTTTTAATATCGCAGTAGCTGTACACTCACCCCGTGACACTGATCCTAATATCCGGGGGTGTAGAGTAGGACATGACTCCCAACATAGCAATGAATGGACAGCCAGCTGGTAATATTGCTCCTAATATTCCCGGAAGAAGTCTAGGCTATTCCTCCCAGTATGGCAGGGAGTGTACACCTACCGGTGATGTTGTTCCTGATATCCAGGGATGGAGTGCAAGATTTTAGTTTTAATAACGCAGTAGCTGTACACTCACCCCTTGACACTGATCCTAATATCCGGGGGTGTAGAGTAGGACATGACTCCCAACATAGCAATGAATGGACAGCCAGCTGGTAATATTGCTCCTAATATTCGGAAGAAGTCTAGGCTATTCCTCCCAGTATGGCAGGGAGTGTACACCTACCGGTGATGTTGTTCCTGATATCCAGGGATGGAGTGCAAGATTTTAGTTTTAATATCGCAGTAGCTGTACACTCACCCCGTGACACTGATCCTAATATCCGGGGTGTAGAGTAGGACATGACTCCCAACATAGCAATGAATGGACAGCCAGCTGGTAATATTGCTCCTAATATTCCCGGAAGAAGTCTAGGCTATTCCTCCCAGTATGGCAGGGAGTGTACACCTACCGGTGATGTTGTTCCTGATATCCAGGGATGGAGTGCAAGATTTTAGTTTTAATATCGCAGTAGCTGTACACTCACCCCGTGACACTGATCCTAATATCCGGGGGTGTAGAGTAGGACATGACTCCCAACATAGCAATGAATGGACAGCCAGCTGGTAATATTGCTCCTAATATTCGGAAGAAGTCTAGGCTATTCCTCCCAGTATGGCAGGGAGTGTACACCTACCGGTGATGTTGTTCCTGATATCCAGGGATGGAGTGCAAGATTTTAGTTTTAATATCGCAGTAGCTGTACACTCACCCCGTGACACTGATCCTAATATCCGTGGGTGTAGATTAGGACATGACTCCCAACATAGCAATGAATGGACAGCCAGCTGGTAATATTGCTCCTAATATTAACGGAAGAAGTCTAGGCTATTCCTCCCAGTATGGCAGTGAGTGTACACCTACCGGTGATGTTGTTCCTGATATCCAGGGATGGAGTGCAAGATTTTAGTTTTAATATCGCAGTAGCTGTACACTCACCCCGTGACACTGATCCTAATATCCGGGGGTGTAGAGTAGGACATGACTCCCAACATAGCAATGAATGGACAGCCAGCTGGTCATATTGCTCCTAATATTCGGAAGAAGTCTAGGCTATTCCTCCCAGTATGGCAGGGAGTGTACACCTACCGGTGATGTTGTTCCGGATATCCAGGGATGGAGTGCAAGATTTTAGTTTTAATATAGCAGTAGCTTTACACTCACCCCGTGACACTGATCCTAATATCCGGGGGTGTAGAGTAGGAAATGAATAACAACATAGAAATGTATTGACAGCCAGCTGGTAATATTGCTCCTAATATTCGGAAGAAGTCTAGGCTATTCCTCCCAGTATGGCAGGGAGTGTACACCTACCGGTGATGTTGTTCCTGATATCCAGGGATGGAGTGCAAGATTTTAGTTTTAATATCGCAGTAGCTGTACACTCACCCCGTGACACTGATCCTAATATCCGGGGGTGTAGAGTAGGACCTGACTCCCAACATAGCAATGACGGGACAGCCAGCTGGTAAGATTGCTCCTAATATTCCCGGACGAAGTCTAGGCTGCTGGGGCCCCATCGCCGGGGTGGGCCACCCCGGCGATGGGCCTCAGCAGCCGCCCCAGCTCGAACCCACGGCTGCTGGGGCCCCATGGCCGGGGGGTGGGCCACCCCCCGGCGATGGGCCTCCCAGCCGCCCCAGCTGAACCCACGGCTGGGGCCCCATCGCCGGGGTGGGCCACCGGCGATGGGCCTCCAGCAGCCGCCCCAGCCTCGAACCCACGGCTGCTGGGGGCCCCATCGCCGGGGGGTGGGCCACCCCCCGGCGATGGGCCTCCCAGCAGCCGCCCCAGCCTCGAACCCACGGCTGCTGGGGGCCCCATCGCCGGGGGGTGGGCCACGTCCCCGCGATGGGCCTCCCAGCAGCCGCCCCCGCCTCGAACCCACGGCTGCTGGGGCCCCATCGGGGTGGGCCACCCCGGCGATGGGCCCCAGCAGCCGCCTCGAACCCACAGAGGGCGTGTACACCTTCTGTGATATTGACAGTAATATCATCTTCTCTCTGGAGGATATCAGGATCAAGTCTATTAATTAGTAATATTAATAAATGTAATAAAAATTATTAGTAATTATTGATATTAATGAACACAATAAACTTAGGAAAAATTAATACTGGTTTCACATATGAACGATTTGTACGAATAATTAATAAAAATATGACTATTAATAATTAATTATTGATATCAGCAATTAATGTTCCTGAAATCAATACACTGTGATGCTTGTAATGAAGTAATTATTAGTATTAGAGACTAATAATATTGTTCAATGACATTAATATTAATAATTAATTATTGATATCAGCAATTAATGTTCCTGAAATCAATACACTGTGATGCTTGTAATGAAGTAATTTTAGTATTAGAGACTAATAATATTGTTCAATGACATTAATATTAATAATTAATTATTGATATCAGCAATTAATGTTCCTGAAATCAATACACTGTGATGCTTGTAATGAAGTAATTATTAGTATCATTGATAATTATTAAAATCGATCATTGATGTTTAATAACCATATTATTACTCCTAATACCACAGGGAGTGTACACCTACGGTGATGTTGTTCCTGATATCCAGGGATGGAGTGCAAGATTTTAGTTTTAATATCGCAGTAGCTGTACACTCACCCCGTGACACTGATCCTAATATCCGGGGGTGTAGAGTAGGACATGACTCCCAACATAGCAATGAATGGACAGCCAGCTGGTAATATTGCTCCTAATATTCCCGGAAGAAGTCTAGGCTATTCCTCCCAGTATGGCAGGGAGTGTACAGTTCTTCTCTGATATTGTTTCCGGTACCGGAGGGGAAGAGGATGATAATTATTCACAGGCTGTGTTCACCCACCCGGTGATATTGTTATGAATATCGTGTAACGGAGAGGGTGTTATGACACTGGGTACATCAGGAAGGGAACACGCAACCTGGGATATTGTTCCTAATATCCATGGAAGGGAGAGATTGATATTACTCCCAACATGGCAGAGGGTGTACATCCACCCTGGAACATTCTAATTAATATTCCAAGGACGACAGCATGATATTCCTCCCGTTTGGCAGACACAGAAGTACAACAGGTGATATTCTTCCAGATATCAGGAAGGGAAGAGGATGCTACTAATCCCCATACGGTAACAGGTGAACATCAATTCTGTGATATCCGTGAGGTACCCCGAGCAATCTCACCACCAACCACCACTGCCCTCGCCCCGCTGCTGGGGCCCCATCGCCGAGGTGGGCCACCCCGATGGGCCTCCCAGCAGCCGCCCCACCCTCGAACCCACGGCTGCTGGGGCCCCATCGCCGGTGGGCCACCCCATGGGCCTCCCAGCAGCCGCCCCAGCCTCGAACCCACCGCTGCTGGGGGCCCCATCGCCGGGGGGTGGGCCACGTCCCCGCGATGGGCCTCCCAGCAGCCCCAGCCTGAACCACGGCTGCTGGGGCCCCATCGCCGGGGTGGCCACCCCGGCGATGGGCCTCCCAGCAGCCCCAGCCTCGAACCCACGGCTGGGGCCCCATCGCCGGGGTGGGCCACGCGATGGGCCTCCCAGCAGCCGCCAGCCTCGAACCCACGGCTGGGGCCCCATCGCCGGGGTGGGCCACGCGATGGGCCTCCAGCAGCCGCCCCAGCCTGAACCCACGGCTGCTGGGGCCCCATCGCCGGGGTGGCCACCCCGGCGATGGGCCCCAGCAGCCGCCAGCCTCGAACCCACGGCTGCTGGGGGACCCATCGCCGGGGGGTGGGCCACCCCCCGGCGATTGTCCTCCCAGCAGCCGCCCTCGAACCCACGGCTGCTGGGGCCCCATCGCCGGTGGGCCACCCCGCGATGGGCCTCCCAGCAGCCGCCCCAGCCTGAACCACGGCTGCTGGGGGCCCCATCGCCGGGGGGGGGGCCCCCCCCCCGGCGATGGGCCCCCCCGCCGCCGCCCCCGCCTCGAACCCCCGGCTGCGGGGGGCCCCATCGCCGGGGGGTGGGCCACCCCCCGGCGATGGGCCTCCCAGCAGCCCCAGCCTCGAACCACGGCTGCTGGGGCCCCATCGCCGGGGTGGGCCACCCCGGCGATGGGCCTCCCAGCAGCCCCAGCCTCGAACCCACAGAGGGCGTGTACACCTTCTGTGATATTGACAGTAATATCATCTCTCTGGAGGATATCAGGATCAAGTTTATTAATTAGTAATATTAATAAATGTAATAAAAATTATTAGTAATTATTGATATTAATGAACACAATAAACTTAGGAAAAATTAATACTGGTTTCACATATGAACGATTTGTACGAATAATTAATAAAAATATGACTATTAATAATTAATTATTGATATCAGCAATTAATGTTCCTGAAATCAATACACTGTGATGCTTGTAATGAAGTAATTTTTAGTATTAGAGACTAATAATATTGTTCAATGACATTAATATTAATAATTAATTATTGATATCAGCAATTAATGTTCCTGAAATCAATACACTGTGATGCTTGTAATGAAGTAATTATTAGTATTAGAGACTAATAATATTGTTCAATGACATTAATATTAATAATTAATTATTGATATCAGCAATTAATGTTCCTGAAATCAATACACTGTGATGCTTGTAATGAAGTAATTATTAGTATCATTGATAATTATTAAAATCGATCATTGATGTTTAATAACCATATTATTACTCCTAATACCACAGGGAGTGTACACCTACGGTGATGTTGTTCCTGATATCCAGGGATGGAGTGCAAGATTTTAGTTTTAATATCGCAGTAGCTGTACACTCACCCCGTGACACTGATCCTAATATCCGGGGGTGTAGAGTAGGACATGACTCCCAACATAGCAATGAATGGACAGCCAGCTGGTAATATTGCTCCTAATATTCCCGGAAGAAGTCTAGGCTATTCCTCCCAGTATGGCAGGGAGTGTACAGTTCTTCTCTGATATTGTTTCCGGTACCCGGAGGGGAAGAGGATGATAATTATTCACAGGCTGTGTTCACCCACCCGGTGATATTGTTATGAATATCGTGTAACGGAGAGGGTGTTATGACACTGGGTACATCAGGAAGGGAACACGCAACCTGGGATATTGTTCCTAATATCCATGGAAGGGAGAGATTGATATTACTCCCAACATGGCAGAGGTGTACATCCACCCTGGAACATTCTAATTAATATTCCAAGGACGACAGCATGATATTCCTCCCGTTTGGCAGACACAGAAGTACAACAGGTGATATTCTTCCAGATATCAGGAAGGGAAGAGGATGCTACTAATCCCCATACGGTAACAGGTGAACATCAATTCTGTGATATCCGTGAGGTACCCCGAGCAATCTCACCACCAACCACCACTGAACCTCGCCCCCGCTGCTGGGGCCCCATCGCCGAGGTGGGCCACCCCGATGGGCCTCCCAGCAGCCGCCTCGAACCCACGGCTGCTGGGGCCCCATCGCCGGGGTGGGCCACCCCGATGGGCCTCCCAGCCGCCCCAGCCTGAACCACGGCTGCTGGGGCCCCATCGCCGGGGGGTGGGCCACCCCCCGGCGATGGGCCTCCCAGCAGCCGCCCCAGCCTCGAACCCACGGCTGCCGGGGGCCCCATCGCCGGGGGGTGGGCCACCCGCCGGCGATGGGCCTCCCAGCAGCCGCCCCAGCCTCGAACCCACGGCTGCCGGGGGCCCCATCGCCGGGGTGGCCACGTCCCGGCGATGGGCCTCCCAGCAGCCGCCCCAGCCTCGAACCCACGGCTGCTAGGGGCCCCATCGCCGGGTGGTGGGCCACGTCCCCGCGATGGGCCTCCCAGCAGCCGCCCCACCCTCGAACCCACGGCTTCTGGGGCCCCATCGCCGGGGTGGGCCACCCCGATGGGCCTCCCAGCAGCCGCCCCAGCCTGAACCACGGCTGCTGGGGGCCCCATCGCCGGGGGGTGGGCCACGTCCCCGCCATGGGCCTCCCAGCAGCCGCCCCAGCCTCGAACCCACGGCTGCTGGGGGCCCCATCGCCGGGGGGTGGGCCACGTCCCCGCCATGGGCCTCCCAGCAGCCGCCCCAGCCTCGAACCCACGGCTGCTGGGGGCCCCATCGCCGGGGTGGGCCACCCCGATGGGCCTCCCAGCCGCCCCAGCCTCGAACCCACGGCTGCTGGGGCCCCATCGCCGGGGTGGGCCACGCGATGGGCCTCCCAGCCGCCCCAGCCTGAACCACGGCTGCTGGGGCCCCATCGCCGGTGGGCCACCCCGGCGATGGGCCTCCAGCAGCCCCAGCCTCGAACCCACGGCTGCTGGGGGCCCCATCGCCCGGGGGTGGGCCACGTCCCCGCGAGGGGCCTCCCAGCAGCCGCCCCAGCCTCGAACCCACAGAGGGCGTGTACACCTTCTGTGATATTGACAGTAATATCATCTTCTCTCTGGAGGATATCAGGATCAAGTCTATTAATTAGTAATATTAATAAATGTAATAAAAATTATTAGTAATTATTGATATTAATGAACACAATAAACTTAGGAAAAATTAATACTGGTTTCACATATGAACGATTTGTAAGAATAATTAATAAAAATATGACTATTAATAATTAATTATTGATATCAGCAATTAATGTTCCTGAAATCAATACACTGTGATGCTTGTAATGAAGTAATTTTAGTATTAGAGACTAATAATATTGTTCAATGACATTAATATTAATAATTAATTATTGATATCAGCAATTAATGTTCCTGAAATCAATACACTGTGATGCTTGTAATGAAGTAATTATTAGTATTAGAGACTAATAATATTGTTCAATGACATTAATATTAATAATTAATTATTGATATCAGCAATTAATGTTCCTGAAATCAATACACTGTGATGCTTGTAATGAAGTAATTATTAGTATCATTGATAATTATTAAAATCGATCATTGATGTTTAATAACCATATTATTACTCCTAATACCACAGGGAGTGTACACCTACCGGTGATGTTGTTCCTGATATCCAGGGATGGAGTGCAAGATTTTAGTTTTAATATCGCAGTAGCTGTACACTCACCCCGTGACACTGATCCTAATATCCGGGGGTGTAGAGTAGGACATGACTCCCAACATAGCAATGAATGGACAGCCAGCTGGTAATATTGCTCCTAATATTACCGGAAGAAGTCTAGGCTATTCCTCCCAGTATGGCAGGGAGTGTACAGTTCTTCTCTGATATTGTTTCCGGTACCCGGAGGGGAAGAGGATGATAATTATTCACAGGCTGTGTTCACCCACCCGGTGATATTGTTATGAATATCGTGTAACGGAGAGGGTGTTATGACACTGGGTACATCAGGAAGGGAACACGCAACCTGGGATATTGTTCCTAATATCCATGGAAGGGAGAGATTGATATTACTCCCAACATGGCAGAGGGTGTACATCCACCCTGGAACATTCTAATTAATATTCCAAGGACGACAGCATGATATTCCTCCCGTTTGGCAGACACAGAAGTACAACAGGTGATATTCTTCCAGATATCAGGAAGGGAAGAGGATGCTACTAATCCCCATACGGTAACAGGTGAACATCAATTCTGTGATATCCGTGAGGTACCCGAGCAATCTCACCACCAACCACCACTGCCCTCGCCCCGCTGCTGGGGCCCCATCGGGGTGGGCCACCGGCGATGGGCCTCCCAGCAGCCCCAGCCTGAACCCACGGCTGCTGGGGCCCCATCGCGGGGTGGGCCACCCCCGGCGGGCCTCCCAGCAGCCGCCCCAGCCTGAACCCACGGCTGGGGCCCCATCGGGGTGGGCCACCCCGATGGGCCTCCCAGCAGCCCCAGCCTGAACCCACGGCTGGGGCCCCATCGGGGTGGGCCACCCCATGGGCCTCCCAGCAGCCCCAGCCTGAACCACGGCTGCTGGGGCCCCATCGCCGGGGTGGGCCACCGGCGATGGGCCTCCCAGCAGCCGCCCCAGCCTGAACCCCACGGTTGCTGGGGCCCCATCGCCGGTGGGCCACCCCAGCGATGGGCCTCCCAGCCGCCCCAGCCTGAACCACGGCTGCTGGGGCCCCATCGCCGGGGTGGGCCACCCCGATGGGCCTCCCAGCAGCCGCCCCAGCCTCGAACCCACGGCTGCTGGGAGGCCCCATCGCCGGGGGGTGGGCCACCCCCCGGCGATGGGCCTCCAGCAGCCCCAGCCTCGAACCCACGGCTGCTGGGGCCCCATCGCCGGGGTGGGCCACCCCGATGGGCCTCCCAGCAGCCGCCCCAGCCTCGAACCCACGGCTGCTGGGAGGCCCCATCGCCGGGGGGTGGGCCACCCCCCGGCGATGGGCCTCCCAGCAGCCGCCCCACCCGCGAACCCACGCCAGCTGGGGCCCCATCGGGGTGGGCCACCCCATGGGCCTCCCAGCAGCCGCCCAACCCTCGAACCCACGGCTGCTGGGGCCCCATCGCCGGGGTGGGCCACGCGATGGGCCTCCAGCAGCCGCCCCAGCTCGAACCCACGGCTGCTGGGGCCCCATCGCCGGGGTGGGCCACCCCGGCGATGGGCCTCCAGCAGCCGCCCCAGCTGAACCCACGGCTGCTGGGGCCCCATCGGGGTGGGCCACCCCATGGGCCTCCCAGCCGCCCCAGCCTCGAACCCACGGCTGCTGGGGGCCCCATCGCCGGGGGGTGGGCCACCTCCAGCCGTGTGGCCTCCCCGCACCCCCCGCACGCTCGAACCCACGGCTGCTGGGGGCCCCATCGCCGGGGGGTGGGCCACCCCCCGGCGATGGGCCCCCCAGCAGCCGCCCCAGCCTCGAACCCACGGCTGCTGGGGGCCCCATCGCCGGGGGGTGGGCCACCCCCCGGCGATGGGCCTCCCAGCAGCCGCCCCAGCCTCGAACCCACAGAGGGCGTGTACACCTTCTGTGATATTGACAGTAATATCATCTTCTCTCTGGAGGATATCAGGATCAAGTTTATTAATTAGTAATATTAATAAATGTAATAAAAATTATTAGTAATTATTGATATTAATGAACACAATAAACTTAGGAAAAATTAATACTGGTTTCACATATGAACGATTTGTACGAATAATTAATAAAAATATGACTATTAATAATTAATTATTGATATCAGCAATTAATGTTCCTGAAATCAATACACTGTGATGCTTGTAATGAAGTAATTTTTAGTATTAGAGACTAATAATATTGTTCAATGACATTAATATTAATAATTAATTATTGATATCAGCAATTAATGTTCCTGAAATCAATACACTGTGATGCTTGTAATGAAGTAATTATTAGTATCATTGATAATTATTAAAATCGATCATTGATGTTTAATAACCATATTATTACTCCTAATACCACAGGGAGTGTACACCTACCGGTGATGTTGTTCCTGATATCCAGGGATGGAGTGCAAGATTTTAGTTTTAATATCGCAGTAGCTGTACACTCACCCCGTGACACTGATCCTAATATCCGGGGGTGTAGAGTAGGACATGACTCCCAACATAGCAATGAATGGACAGCCAGCTGGTAATATTGCTCCTAATATTCCCGGAAGAAGTCTAGGCTATTCCTCCCAGTATGGCAGGGAGTGTACAGTTCTTCTCTGATATTGTTTCCGGTACCCGGAGGGGAAGAGGATGATAATTATTCACAGGCTGTGTTCACCCACCCGGTGATATTGTTATGAATATCGTAACGGAGAGGGTGTTATGACACTGGGTACATCAGGAAGGAACACGCAACCTGGGATATTGTTCCTAATATCCATGGAAGGAGAGATTGATATTACTCCCAACATGGCAGAGGTGTACATCCACCCTGGAACATTCTAATTAATATTCCAAGGACGACAGCATGATATTCCTCCCGTTTGGCAGACACAGAAGTACAACAGGTGATATTCTTCCAGATATCAGGAAGGAAGAGGATGCTACTAATCCCCATACGGTAACAGGTGAACATCAATTCTGTGATATCCGTGAGGTACCCGAGCAATCTCACCACCAACCACCAGCCTGCCCACGGCTGCTGGGGCCCCATCGCCGGTGGGCCACCCCAGCGATGGGCCTCCCAGCAGCCCCAGCCTGAACCCACGGCTGGGGCCCCATCGCCGGGGTGGGCCACCCCGCGATGGGCCTCCCAGCCGCCCCAGCCTGAACCACGGCTGCTGGGGCCCCATCGCCGGGGTGGGCCACCGCGATGGGCCTCCCAGCCGCCCCAGCTGAACCCACGGCTGGGGCCCCATCGCCGGTGGGCCACCCCGATGGGCCTCCCAGCAGCCGCCCCAGCTCGAACCCACGGCTGCTGGGGCCCCATCGCCGGTGGGCCACCCCGGCGATGGGCCCCAGCAGCCGCCTCGAACCCACGGCTGCTGGGGCCCCATCGCCGGGGTGGGCCACGCGATGGGCCTCCCAGCAGCCGCCCCAGCCTCGAACCCACGGCTGCTGGGGCCCCATCGCCGGTGGGCCACCCCGGCGATGGGCCTCAGCAGCCGCCCCAGCCTCGAACCCACGGCTGCTGGGGCCCCATCGCCGGGGTGGGCCACCCCGATGGGCCTCCCAGCAGCCGCCTCGAACCCACGGCTGCTGGGGCCCCATCGCCGGGGTGGGCCACCCCGATGGGCCTCCAGCAGCCGCCCTCGAACCCACGGCTGCTGGGGGCCCCATCGCCGGGGGGTGGCCCACCCCCCGGCGACGGGCCTCCCAGCAGCCGCCCCAGCCTCGAACCCACGGCTGCTGGGGGCCCCATCGCCGGGGGGTGGGCCACCCCCCGGCGATGGGCCTCCCCGCAGCCGCCCCAGCCTCGCACCCACGGAGGGCGAGTACCCCTTCTGTGATATTGACAGTAATAGCATCTTCTCTGGAGGATATCAGGATCAAGTCTATTAATTAGTAATATTAATAAATGTAATAAAAATTATTAGTAATTATTGATATCAGCAATTAATGTTCCTGAAATCAATACACTGTGATGCTTGTAATGAAGTAATTTTAGTATTAGAGACTAATAATATTGTTCAATGACATTAATATTAATAATTAATTATTGATATCAGCAATTAATGTTCCTGAAATCAATACACTGTGATGCTTGTAATGAAGTAATTTTTAGTATTAGAGACTAATAATATTGTTCAATGACATTAATATTAATAATTAATTTCGGGCGTGCATAATCATGTATTTAATAGTGTCATCCATAACTAATAAGGGTATCCAATTAATTATTAGTATCATTGATAATTATTAAAATCGATCATTGATGTTTAATAACCATATTATTACTCCTAATACCACAGGGAGTGTACACCTACCGGTGATGTTGTTCCTGATATCCAGGGATGGAGTGCAAGATTTTAGTTTTAATATCGCAGTAGCTGTACACTCACCCCGTGACACTGATCCTAATATCCGGGGGTGTAGAGTAGGACATGACTCCCAACATAGCAATGAATGGACAGCCAGCTGGTAATATTGCTCCTAATATTCAAGGAATAAGTCTAGGCTATTCCTCCCAGTATGGCAGGGAGTGTACAGTTCTTCTCTGATATTGTTTCCGGTACCCGGAGGGGAAGAGGATGATAATTATTCACATGCTGTGTTCACCCACCCGGTGATATTGTTATGAATATCGTAACGGAGAGGGTGTTATGACACTGGGTACATCAGGAAGGAACACGCAACCTGGGATATTGTTCCTAATAGCCGCCCCAGCCTCGAACCCACGGCTGCTGGGGCCCCATCGCCGGTGGGCCACCCCGGCGATGGGCCTCAGCAGCCGCCCCAGCCTCGAACCCACGGCTGCTGGGGCCCCATCGCCGGGGTGGGCCACCCCATGGGCCTCCCAGCAGCCGCCCCAGCCTGAACCACGGCTGCTGGGGCCCCATCGCCGGGGTGGGCCACCCCGATGGGCCTCCAGCAGCCGCCTCGAACCCACGGCTGCTGGGGCCCCATCGCCGGGGTGGGCCACCGGCGATGGGCCTCCCAGCAGCCGCCCCAGCCTCGAACCCACGGCTGGGGCCCCATCGGGGTGGGCCACCCCGGCGATGGGCCCCAGCAGCCGCCTCGAACCCACGGCTGGGGCCCCATCGGGGTGGGCCACCCCGGATGGGCCTCCCAGCAGCCCCAGCCTGAACCACGGCTGCTGGGGCCCCATCGCCGAGGTGGGCCACCCCAGCGATGGGCCTCCCAGCAGCCCCAGCCTGAACCCACGGCTGCTGGGGCCCCATCGCCGAGGTGGGCCACCCCAGCGATGGGCCTCCCAGCCGCCCCAGCTCAACCCACGGCTGCTGGGGCCCCATCGGGGTGGGCCACGCGATGGGCCTCCCAGCAGCCCCAGCCTGAACCCCACGGTTGCTGGGGCCCCATCGCCGAGGTGGGCCACCCCATGGGCCTCCCAGCAGCCCCAGCCTGAACCACGGCTGCTGGGGCCCCATCGCCGAGGTGGGCCACCCCATGGGCCTCCCAGCAGCCGCCAGCCTGAACCCACGGCTGGGGCCCCATCGGGGTGGGCCACCCCATGGGCCTCCCAGCAGCCCCAGCCTGAACCCCACGGTTGCTGGGGCCCCATCGGGGTGGGCCACCCCAGCGATGGGCCTCCAGCAGCCGCCCCAGCCTGAACCACGGCTGCTGGGGGCCCCATCGCCGGGGGGTGGGCCACCCCCCGGCGATGGGCCTCCCAGCCGCCCCAGCCTGAACCCACGGCTGCTGGGGCCCCATCGGGGTGGGCCACGCGATGGGCCTCCCAGCAGCCGCCCCAGCTCGAACCCACGGCTGCTGGGGCCCCATCGCCGGGGTGGGCCACCGGCGATGGGCCCCAGCAGCCGCCAGCCTGAACCCACGGCTGGGGCCCCATCGCCGAGGTGGGCCACCCCATGGGCCTCCCAGCAGCCCCAGCCTCGAACCACGGCTGCTGGGGCCCCATCGCCGAGGTGGGCCACCCCGGCGATGGGCCTCCCAGCAGCCGCCAGCCTGAACCCCACGGTTGCTGGGGCCCCATCGCCGAGGTGGGCCACCCCATGGGCCTCCCAGCAGCCGCCAGCCTGAACCCCACGGTTGCTGGGGCCCCATCGGGGTGGGCCACCGGCGATGGGCCTCCAGCAGCCGCCCCAGCCTGAACCCCACGGTTGCTGGGGCCCCATCGGGGTGGGCCACGGCGATGGGCCTCAGCAGCCGCCCCAGCTGAACCCACGGCTGGGGCCCCATCGGGGTGGGCCACCCCGGCGATGGGCCTCCCAGCAGCCCCAGCCTCGAACCACGGCTGCTGGGGGCCCCATCGCCGGGGGGTGGGCCACCCCAGCGATGGGCCTCCAGCAGCCGCCTCGAACCCACGGCTGCTGGGGCCCCATCGGGGTGGGCCACCCCGATGGGCCTCCCAGCAGCCGCCAGCCTGAACCCCACGGTTGCTGGGGCCCCATCGCCGGTGGGCCACCCCAGCGATGGGCCTCCAGCAGCCGCCAGCCTGAACCCACGGCTGGGGCCCCATCGGGGTGGGCCACGGCGATGGGCCTCCCAGCAGCCCCAGCCTGAACCCCACGGTTGCTGGGGCCCCATCCGGGGTGGGCCACCCCGGCGATGGGCCCCAGCAGCCGCCCCAGCCTGAACCACGGCTGCTGGGGCCCCATCGCCGGTGGGCCACCCCGGCGATGGGCCTCCCAGCCGCCCCAGCTCGAACCCACGGCTGGGGCCCCATCGCCGAGGTGGGCCACCCCAGCGATGGGCCTCCCAGCCGCCCCAGCCTCGAACCCACGGCTGCTGGGGCCCCATCGCCGGTGGGCCACCCCGGCGATGGGCCTCCAGCAGCCGCCCCAGCCTGAACCCACGGCTGCTGGGGCCCCATCGCCGGGGTGGGCCACCCCGATGGGCCTCCAGCAGCCGCCCCAGCTCGAACCCACGGCTGCTGGGGCCCCATCGGGGTGGGCCACCGCGATGGGCCTCCCAGCAGCCCCAGCCTCGAACCACGGCTGCTGGGGCCCCATCGCCGGGGTGGGCCACCCCCCGGCGATGGGCCTCCCAGCCGCCGCCCCAGCCTCGATCCCACGGCTGCTGGGGCCCCATCGCCGGTGGGCCACCCCATGGGCCTCCCAGCAGCCGCCCCAGCTCGAACCCACGGCTGCTGGGGCCCCATCGCCGGGGTGGGCCACCCCGGCGATGGGCCTCCCAGCAGCCGCCTCGAACCCACGGCTGCTGGGGCCCCATCGCCGGGGTGGGCCACCCCGGCGATGGGCCTCCCAGCAGCCCCAGCCTCGAACCACGGCTGCTGGGGCCCCATCGCCGGTGGGCCACCCCGATGGGCCTCCCAGCAACCGCCCCAGCCTCGAACCCACGGCTGCTGGGGCCCCATCGCCGGGGTGGGCCACCCCGGCGATGGGCCTCCCAGCCGCCCCAGCCTCGAACCCACGGCTGGGGCCCCATCGCCGGTGGGCCACCCCGATGGGCCTCCCAGCAACCGCCCCAGCCTCGAACCCCGGCTGCTGGGGCCCCATCGCCGGTGGGCCACCCCGATGGGCCTCCAGCAGCCGCCCCAGCCTGCCCACGGCTGCTGGGGCCCCATCGCCGGGGTGGGCCACCCCGATGGGCCTCCAGCAGCCGCCCCAGCTCGAACCCACGGCTGGGGCCCCATCGCCGGGGTGGGCCACCCCGATGGGCCTCCCAGCCGCCCCAGCCTCGAACCCACGGCTGGGGCCCCATCGCCGGGGTGGGCCACCCCCGGCGATGGGCCTCCCAGCAACCGCCCCAGCCTCGAACCCCCGGCTGCTGGGGCCCCATCGCCGGGGTGGGCCACCCCGATGGGCCTCCCAGCAGCCGCCCCAGCCTGCCCACGGCTGCTGGGGCCCCATCGCCGGGGTGGGCCACCCCGATGGGCCTCCAGCAGCCGCCCCAGCCGAACCCACGGCTGCTGGGGCCCCATCGCCGGGGTGGGCCACCCCGATGGGCCTCCCAGCCGCCCCAGCCTCGAACCCACGGCTGCTGGGGCCCCATCGCCGGTGGGCCACCCCAGCGATGGGCCTCCCAGCAGCCCCAGCCTCGAACCCCGGCTGCTGGGGCCCCATCGCCGGTGGGCCACCCCGATGGGCCTCCCAGCCGCCCCAGCCTCGAACCCCGGCTGCTGGGGCCCCATCGCCGGGGTGGGCCACCCCGATGGGCCTCCCAGCAGCCGCCCCAGCCTGAACCCACGGCTGCTGGGGCCCCATCGCCGGGGTGGCCACCCCGGCGATGGGCCTCCAGCAGCCGCCCCAGCCTCGCCCACGGCTGCTGGGGCCCCATCGCCGGGGTGGCCACCCCGGCGATGGGCCTCCCAGCCGCCCCAGCTGAACCCACGGCTGGGGGCCCCATCGCCGGTGGGCCACCCCAGCGATGGGCCTCCCAGCAACCGCCCCAGCCTCGAACCCACGGCTGCTGGGGCCCCATCGCCGGTGGGCCACCCCAGCGATGGGCCTCCCAGCCGCCCCAGCCTGAACCACGGCTGCTGGGGCCCCATCGCCGGGGTGGGCCACCCCAGCGATGGGCCTCCAGCAGCCGCCCCAGCCGAACCCACGGCTGCTGGGGCCCCATCGCCGGGGTGGGCCACCCCGGCGATGGGCCCCAGCAGCCGCCCCAGCCGAACCCACGGCTGCTGGGGCCCCATCGCCGGGGTGGGCCACCCCGATGGGCCTCCAGCAGCCGCCCCAGCCTCGCCCACGGCTGCTGGGGCCCCATCGCCGGGGTGGGCCACCCCATGGGCCTCCCAGCAGCCGCCCCAGCCTGAACCCACGGCTGCTGGGGCCCCATCGCCGGGGTGGGCCACCCCGATGGGCCTCCCAGCAGCCGCCCCAGCTCGAACCCACGGCTGCTGGGGCCCCATCGCCGGGGTGGGCCACCCCGATGGGCCTCCCAGCCGCCCCAGCCTCGAACCCCGGCTGCTGGGGCCCCATCGCCGGGGTGGGCCACCCCATGGGCCTCCCAGCAACCGCCCCAGCCTCGAACCACGGCTGCTGGGGCCCCATCGCCGGGGTGGGCCACCCCGATGGGCCTCCCAGCCGCCCCAGCCTGAACCCACGGCTGCTGGGGCATCGCCGGGGTGGGCCACCCCGATGGGCCTCCCAGCAGCCGCCCTCGAACCCACGGCTGCTGGGGCCCCATCGCCGGGGGGTGGGCCACCCCGATGGGCCTCCAGCAGCCCCAGCCTGAACCCACGGCTGCTGGGGCCCCATCGCCGGGGTGGGCCACCCCGATGGGCCTCCCAGCAGCCGCCCCAGCCTCGAACCACGGCTGCTGGGGCCCCATCGCCGGTGGGCCACCCCGATGGGCCTCCCAGCCGCCCCAGCCTCGAACCACGGCTGCTGGGGCCCCATCGCCGGGGTGGGCCACCCCGGCGATGGGCCTCCCAGCAACCGCCCCAGCCTCGAACCCACGGCTGGGGGCCCCATCGGGGTGGGCCACGTCCCCGCGATGGGCCTCCCAGCAGCCGCCCCAGCCTCGAACCACGGCTGCTGGGGCCCCATCGCCGGTGGGCCACCCCGGCGATGGGCCCCAGCAGCCGCCAGCCTCGAACCCACGGCTGCTGGGGCCCCATCGCCGGGGTGGGCCACCCCAGCGATGGGCCTCCAGCAGCCGCCAGCCTGAACCCACGGCTGCTGGGGCCCCATCGCCGGGGTGGGCCACCCCGATGGGCCTCCAGCAGCCGCCCTCGAACCCACGGCTGCTGGGGCCCCATCGGGGTGGGCCACCCCAGCGATGGGCCTCCCAGCAGCCGCCCTCGAACCCACGGCTGCTGGGGCCCCATCGCCGGGGGGTGGGCCACCGCGATGGGCCTCCCAGCCGCCCCAGCCTGAACCACGGCTGCTGGGGCCCCATCGCCGGGGTGGGCCACCCCGATGGGCCTCCCAGCAGCCGCCTCGAACCCACGGCTGCTGGGGCCCCATCGCCGGTGGGCCACCCCGATGGGCCTCCCAGCAGCCCCAGCCTCGAACCCCGGCTGCTGGGGCCCCAGCGCCGGGGGGTGGGCCACCCGCCGGCGATGGGCCTCCCAGCAGCCGCCTCGAACCCACGGCTGCTGGGGGCCCCATCGCCGGTGGGCCACCCCGGCGATGGGCCTCCCAGCAGCCGCCCCCCTCTCGAACCCCGGGCTGCGGGGGGCCCCATCGCCCGGGGGTGGGCCACCCCGATGGGCCTCCCAGCAGCCCCAGCCTCGAACCCACAGAGGGCGTGTACACCTTCTGTGATATTGACAGTAATATCATCTTCTCTCTGGAGGATATCAGGATCAAGTCTATTAATTAGTAATATTAATAAATGTAATAAAAATTATTAGTAATTATTGATATTAATGAACACAATAAACTTAGGAAAAATTAATACTGGTTTCACATATGAACGATTTGTAAGAATAATTAATAAAAATATGACTATTAATAATTAATTATTGATATCAGCAATTAATGTTCCTGAAATCAATACACTGTGATGCTTGTAATGAAGTAATTATTAGTATTAGAGACTAATAATATTGTTCAATGACATTAATATTAATAATTAATTATTGATATCAGCAATTAATGTTCCTGAAATCAATACACTGTGATGCTTGTAATGAAGTAATGATTAGTATTAGAGACTAATAATATTGTTCAATGACATTAATATTAATAATTAATTATTGATATCAGCAATTAATGTTCCTGAAATCAATACACTGTGATGCTTGTAATGAAGTAATTATTAGTATCATTGATAATTATTAAAATCGATCATTGATGTTTAATAATTAACCATATCATTACTCCTAATACCACAAGGAGTGTACACCTACCGGTGATGTTGTTCCTGATATCCAGGGATGGAGTGCAAGATTTTAGTTTTAATATCGCAGTAGCTGTACACTCACCCCGTGACACTGATCCTAATATCCGGGGGTGTAGAGTAGGACATGACTCCCAACATAGCAATGAATGGACAGCCAGCTGGTAATATTGCTCCTAATATTCGGAAGAAGTCTAGGCTATTCCTCCCAGTATGGCAGGGAGTGTACAGTTCTTCTCTGATATTGTTTCCGGTACCCGGAGGAAGAGGATGATAATTATTCACAGGCTGTGTTCACCCACCCGGTGATATTGTTATGAATATCGTAACGGAGAGGGTGTTATGACACTGGGTACATCAGGAAGGACCACGCAACCTGGGATATTGTTCCTAATATCCATGGAAGGGAGAGATTGATATTACTCCCAACATGGCAGAGGGTGTACATCCACCCTGGAACATTCTAATTAATATTCCAAGGACGACAGCATGATATTCCTCCCGTTTGGCAGACACAGAAGTACAACAGGTGATATTCTTCCAGATATCAGGAAGGGAAGAGGATGCTACTAATCCCCATACGGTAACAGGTGAACATCAATTCTGTGATATCCGTGAGGTACCCCGAGCAATCTCACCACCAACCACAACTGCCCCTCGCCCCGCTGCTGGGGCCCCATCGCCGAGGTGGGCCACGCCCCCGCGATGGGCCTCCCAGCAGCCGCCCCAGCCTCGAACCCACGGCTGCTGGGGGCCTCCCAGCAGCCGCCCCAGCCTCGAACCCACGGCTGCTGGGGGCCCCATCGCCGGGGGGTGGGCCACCCCCCGGCGATGGGCCTCCCAGCAGCCGCCCCAGCCTCGAACCCACGGCTGCTGGGGGCCCCATCGCCGGGGGGTGGGCCACCCCCCGGCGCTGGGCCTCCCAGCCGCCGCCTCGAACCCACGGCTGCTGGGGCCCCATCGCCGGGGTGGGCCACGGCGATGGGCCTCCCAGCAGCCGCCTCGAACCCACGGCTGCTGGGGCCCCATCGCGGGGTGGGCCACCCCGGCGATGGGCCTCCAGCAGCCCCAGCCTGAACCACGGCTGCTGGGGCCCCATCGCCGGGGTGGGCCACCCCGGCGATGGGCCTCCAGCAGCCGCCTCGAACCCACGGCTGCTGGGGCCCCATCGCCGGGGTGGGCCACCCCAGCGATGGGCCTCCAGCAGCCCCAGCCTGAACCACGGCTGCTGGGGCCCCATCGCCGGGGGCCACCCCCGGCGGGCCACCCCCGGCGATGGGCCTCCCAGCAGCCGCCCCAGCCTCGAACCCACAGAGGGCGTGTACACCTTCTGTGATATTGACAGTAATATCATCTTCTCTCTGGAGGATATCAGGATCAAGTTTATTAATTAGTAATATTAATAAATGTAATAAAAATTATTAGTAATTATTGATATTAATGAACACAATAAACTTAGGAAAAATTAATACTGGTTTCACATATGAACGATTTGTAAGAATAATTAATAAAAATATGACTATTAATAATTAATTATTGATATCAGCAATTAATGTTCCTGAAATCAATACACTGTGATGCTTGTAATGAAGTAATTATTAGTATTAGAGACTAATAATATTGTTCAATGACATTAATATTAATAATTAATTATTGATATCAGCAATTAATGTTCCTGAAATCAATACACTGTGATGCTTGTAATGAAGTAATTATTAGTATTAGAGACTAATAATATTGTTCAATGACATTAATATTAATAATTAATTATTGATATCAGCAATTAATGTTCCTGAAATCAATACACTGTGATGCTTGTAATGAAGTAATTATTAGTATCATTGATAATTATTAAAATCGATCATTGATGTTTAATAACCATATTATTACTCCTAATACCACAGGGAGTGTACACCTACCGGTGATGTTGTTCCTGATATCCAGGGATGGAGTGCAAGATTTTAGTTTTAATATCGCAGTAGCTGTACACTCACCCCGTGACACTGATCCTAATATCCGGGGGTGTAGAGTAGGACATGACTCCCAACATAGCAATGAATGGACAGCCAGCTGGTAATATTGCTCCTAATATTCGGAAGAAGTCTAGGCTATTCCTCCCAGTATGGCAGGGAGTGTACAGTTCTTCTCTGATATTGTTTCCGGTACCCGGAGGGGAAGAGGATGATAATTATTCACAGGCTGTGTTCACCCACCCGGTGATATTGTTATGAATATCGTGTAACGGAGAGGGTGTTATGACACTGGGTACATCAGGAAGGGAACACGCAACCTGGGATATTGTTCCTAATATCCATGGAAGGGAGAGATTGATATTACTCCCAACATGGCAGAGGGTGTACATCCACCCTGGAACATTCTAATTAATATTCCAAGGACGACAGCATGATATTCCTCCCGTTTGGCAGACACAGAAGTACAACAGGTGATATTCTTCCAGATATCAGGAAGGGAAGAGGATGCTACTAATCCCCATACGGTAACAGGTGAACATCAATTCTGTGATATCCGTGAGGTACCCCGAGCAATCTCACCACCAACCACCACTGCCCCTCGCCCCCGCTGCTAGGGGCCCCATCGCCGGGAGGTGGGCCACGCCCCCGCGATGGGCCTCCCAGCAGCCGCCCCAGCCTCGAACCCACGGCTGCTGGGGGCCCCATCGCCGGGGGGTGGGCCACGTCCCCGCGATGGGCCTCCCAGCAGCCGCCCCAGCCTCGAACCCACGGCTGCTGGGGGCCCCATCGCCGGGGGGTGGGCCACCCCCCGGCGATGGGCCTCCCAGCAGCCGCCCCAGCCTCGAACCCACAGAGGGCGTGTACACCTTCTGTGATATTGACAGTAATATCATCTTCTCTCTGGAGGATATCAGGATCAAGTTTATTAATTAGTAATATTAATAAATGTAATAAAAATTATTAGTAATTATTGATATTAATGAACACAATAAACTTAGGAAAAATTAATACTGGTTTCACATATGAACGATTTGTACGAATAATTAATAAAAATATGACTATTAATAATTAATTATTGATATCAGCAATTAATGTTCCTGAAATCAATACACTGTGATGCTTGTAATGAAGTAATTATTAGTATTAGAGACTAATAATATTGTTCAATGACATTAATATTAATAATTAATTATTGATATCAGCAATTAATGTTCCTGAAATCAATACACTGTGATGCTTGTAATGAAGTAATTTTAGTATTAGAGACTAATAATATTGTTCAATGACATTAATATTAATAATTAATTATTGATATCAGCAATTAATGTTCCTGAAATCAATACACTGTGATGCTTGTAATGAAGTAATTATTAGTATCATTGATAATTATTAAAATCGATCATTGATGTTTAATAACCATATTATTACTCCTAATACCACAGGGAGTGTACACCTACCGGTGATGTTGTTCCTGATATCCAGGGATGGAGTGCAAGATTTTAGTTTTAATATCGCAGTAGCTGTACACTCACCCCGTGACACTGATCCTAATATCCGGGGGTGTAGAGTAGGACATGACTCCCAACATAGCAATGAATGGACAGCCAGCTGGTAATATTGCTCCTAATATTCGGAAGAAGTCTAGGCTATTCCTCCCAGTATGGCAGGGAGTGTACACCTACGGTGATGTTGTTCCTGATATCCAGGGATGGAGTGCAAGATTTTAGTTTTAATATCGCAGTAGCTGTACACTCACCCCGTGACACTGATCCTAATATCCGGGGGTGTAGAGTAGGACATGACTCCCAACATAGCAATGAATGGACAGCCAGCTGGTAATATTGCTCCTAATATTCGGAAGAAGTCTAGGCTATTCCTCCCAGTATGGCAGGGAGTGTACACCTACCGGTGATGTTGTTCCTGATATCCAGGGATGGAGTGCAAGATTTTAGTTTTAATATCGCAGTAGCTGTACACTCACCCCGTGACACTGATCCTAATATCCGGGGGTGTAGAGTAGGACATGACTCCCAACATAGCAATGAATGGACAGCCAGCTGGTAATATTGCTCCTAATATTCCCGGAAGAAGTCTAGGCTATTCCTCCCAGTATGGCAGGGAGTGTACACCTACGGTGATGTTGTTCCTGATATCCAGGGATGGAGTGCAAGATTTTAGTTTTAATATCGCAGTAGCTGTACACTCACCCCGTGACACTGATCCTAATATCCGGGGGTGTAGAGTAGGACATGACTCCCAACATAGCAATGAATGGACAGCCAGCTGGTAATATTGCTCCTAATATTCCCGGAAGAAGTCTAGGCTATTCCTCCCAGTATGGCAGGGAGTGTACACCTACCGGTGATGTTGTTCCTGATATCCAGGGATGGAGTGCAAGATTTTAGTTTTAATATCGCAGTAGCTGTACACTCACCCCGTGACACTGATCCTAATATCCGGGGGTGTAGAGTAGGACATGACTCCCAACATAGCAATGAATGGACAGCCAGCTGGTAATATTGCTCCTAATATTCCCGGAAGAAGTCTAGGCTATTCCTCCCAGTATGGCAGGGAGTGTACACCTACCGGTGATGTTGTTCCTGATATCCAGGGATGGAGTGCAAGATTTTAGTTTTAATATCGCAGTAGCTGTACACTCACCCCGTGACACTGATCCTAATATCCGGGGGTGTAGAGTAGGACATGACTCCCAACATAGCAATGAATGGACAGCCAGCTGGTAATATTGCTCCTAATATTCCCGGAAGAAGTCTAGGCTATTCCTCCCAGTATGGCAGGGAGTGTACACCTACCGGTGATGTTGTTCCTGATATCCAGGGATGGAGTGCAAGATTTTAGTTTTAATATCGCAGTAGCTGTACACTCACCCCGTGACACTGATCCTAATATCCGGGGGTGTAGAGTAGGACATGACTCCCAACATAGCAATGAATGGACAGCCAGCTGGTAATATTGCTCCTAATATTCCCGGAAGAAGTCTAGGCTATTCCTCCCAGTATGGCAGGGAGTGTACACCTACCGGTGATGTTGTTCCTGATATCCAGGGATGGAGTGCAAGATTTTAGTTTTAATATCGCAGTAGCTGTACACTCACCCCGTGACACTGATCCTAATATCCGGGGTGGGCCACGTCCCCGGCGATGGGCCCCCCAGCAGCCGCCCCAGCCTCGAACCCACGGCTGCTGGGGGCCCCATCGCCGGGGGGTGGGCCACCCCCCGGCGATGGGCCTCCCAGCAGCCGCCCCAGCCTCGAACCCACGGCTGCTGGGGGCCCCATCGCCGGGGGGTGGGCCACCCCCCGGCGATGGGCCTCCCAGCAGCCGCCCCAGCCTCGAACCCACGGCTGCTGGGGGCCCCATCGCCGGGGTGGGCCACCCCGATGGGCCTCCCAGCAGCCCCAGCCTCGAACCACGGCTGCCGGGGGCCCCAGCGCCGGGGGGGGGGCCACCCCCCGGCGATGGGCCTCCCAGCAGCCGCCCCAGCCTCGAACCCACGGCTGCTGGGGGCCCCATCGGGGTGGCCCACCCCCCGGCGATGGGCCTCCCAGCAGCCCCAGCTCGAACCCACGGCTGGGGCCCCATCGCGGGGTGGGCCACGGCGATGGGCCTCCCAGCCGCCCCAGCCTCGAACCCACGGCTGCTGGGGGCCCCATCGCCGGGGGGTGGCCCACCCCCCGGCGATGGGCCTCCCAGCAGCCGCCCCAGCCTCGAACCCACAGAGGGCGTGTACACCTTCTGTGATATTGACAGTAATATCATCTTCTCTCTGGAGGATATCAGGATCAAGTTTATTAATTAGTAATATTAATAAATGTAATAAAAATTATTAGTAATTATTGATATTAATGAACACAATAAACTTAGGAAAAATTAATACTGGTTTCACATATGAACGATTTGTACGAATAATTAATAAAAATATGACTATTAATAATTAATTATTGATATCAGCAATTAATGTTCCTGAAATCAATACACTGTGATGCTTGTAATGAAGTAATTTTTAGTATTAGAGACTAATAATATTGTTCAATGACATTAATATTAATAATTAATTATTGATATCAGCAATTAATGTTCCTGAAATCAATACACTGTGATGCTTGTAATGAAGTAATTTTAGTATTAGAGACTAATAATATTGTTCAATGACATTAATATTAATAATTAATTATTGATATCAGCAATTAATGTTCCTGAAATCAATACACTGTGATGCTTGTAATGAAGTAATTATTAGTATCATTGATAATTATTAAAATCGATCATTGAGGTTTAATAACCATATTATTACTCCTAATACCACCGGGAGTGTACACCTACGGTGATGTTGTTCCTGATATCCAGGGATGGAGTGCAAGATTTTAGTTTTAATATCGCAGTAGCTGTACACTCACCCCGTGACACTGATCCTAATATCCGGGGGTGTAGAGTAGGACATGACTCCCAACATAGCAATGAATGGACAGCCAGCTGGTAATATTGCTCCTAATATTCCCGGAAGAAGTCTAGGCTATTCCTCCCAGTATGGCAGGGAGTGTACAGTTCTTCTCTGATATTGTTTCCGGTACCCGGAGAAGAGGATGATAATTATTCACAGGCTGTGTTCACCCACCCGGTGATATTGTTATGAATATCGTGTAACGGAGAGGTGTTATGACACTGGGTACATCAGGAAGGAACACGCAACCTGGGATATTGTTCCTAATATCCATGGAAGGAGAGATTGATATTACTCCCAACATGGCAGAGGTGTACAGCCACCCGGGACCATTCTAATGAATATTCCAAGGACGACAGCATGATATTCCTCCCGTTTGGCAGACACAGAAGTACAACAGGTGATATTCTTCCAGATATCAGGAAGGGAAGAGGATGCTACTAATCCCCATACGGTAACAGGTGAACATCAATTCTGTGATATCCGTGAGGTACCCCGAGCAATCTCACCACCCACCACCACTGCCCCTCTCCCCCGCTGCTAGGGGCCCCATCGGGGTGGGCCACGCCCCGCGATGGGCCTCCCAGCAGCCCCAGCCTGAACCACGGCTGCTGGGGCCCCATCGCCGGGGTGGGCCACCCCAGCGATGGGCCTCCCAGCCGCCCCAGCTCAACCCACGGCTGCTGGGGCCCCATCGCCGGGGTGGGCCACCCCAGCGATGGGCCTCCCAGCAGCCGCCCCAGCCTCGAACCCACGGCTGCTTGGGCCCCATCGCCGGGGTGGGCCACCCCGATGGGCCTCCAGCAGCCGCCCCTCGAACCCACGGCTGCTGGGGCCCCATCGCCGGGGTGGGCCACCCCAGCGATGGGCCTCCCAGCAGCCCCAGCCTGAACCACGGCTGCTGGGGCCCCATCGCCGGGGTGGGCCACCCCGATGGGCCTCCCAGCAGCCGCCTCGAACCCACGGCTGCTGGGGGCCCCATCGCCGGGGGATGGGCCACGTCCCCGACATGGGCCTCCCAGCAGCCGCCCCACCCTCGAACCCACGCCTGCTGGGGGCCCCATCGCCGTGGGGTGGGCCACCCCCCGGCGATGGGCCTCCCAGCAGCCCCAGCCTGAACCCACGGCTGCTGGGGCCCCATCGCCGGGGTGGGCCACCGCGATGGGCCTCCCAGCAGCCGCCCCAGCTGAACCCACGGCTGGGGCCCCATCGGGGTGGGCCACCCCGGCGATGGGCCTCCCAGCAGCCCCAGCCTGAACCACGGCTGCTGGGGCCCCATCGCCGGGGTGGGCCACCCGCGATGGGCCTCCCAGCAACCGCCCCAGCCTCGAACCCACGGCTGCTGGGGCCCCATCGCGGGGTGGGCCACGCGATGGGCCTCCCAGCAGCCGCCCCAGCCTCGAACCCACGGCTGCTGGGGCCCCATCGCCGGTGGGCCACCCCGATGGGCCTCCCAGCAACCGCCCCAGCCTCGAACCCACGGCTGCTGGGGCCCCATCGCCGGGGTGGGCCACCCCGATGGGCCTCCCAGCAGCCGCCAGCCTCGAACCCACGGCTGGGGCCCCATCCGGGGTGGGCCACGCGATGGGCCTCCAGCAGCCCCAGCCTGAACCCACGGCTGCTGGGGCCCCATCGCCGGGGTGGGCCACCCCATGGGCCTCCCAGCAGCCGCCCCTCGAACCCACGGCTGCTGGGGCCCCATCGCCGAGGTGGGCCACCCCGCGATGGGCCTCCCAGCAACCGCCCCAGCCTCGAACCCACGGCTGGGGCCCCATCGCCGGGGTGGGCCACCCCGGATGGGCCTCCCAGCAACCGCCCCAGCCTCGAACCCCGGCTGCTGGGGCCCCATCGCGGGGTGGGCCACCCCATGGGCCTCCCAGCCGCCCCAGCCTGCCCACGGCTGCTGGGGCCCCATCGCCGAGGTGGGCCACCCCATGGGCCTCCCAGCCGCCCCAGCCGAACCCACGGCTGCTGGGGCCCCATCGGGGTGGGCCACCCCGGCGATGGGCCTCCCAGCAGCCGCCCCAGCCTGAACCCACGGCTGCTGGGGCCCCATCGCCGGGGTGGGCCACCCCGGCGATGGGCCTCAGCAGCCGCCCCTCGAACCCACGGCTGCTGGGGCCCCATCGCGGGGTGGGCCACCCCGCGATGGGCCTCCCAGCAACCGCCCCAGCCTCGAACCCCGGCTGCTGGGGCCCCATCGCGGGGTGGGCCACGGCGATGGGCCTCCCAGCAGCCGCCTCGAACCCACGGCTGCTGGGGCCCCATCGCCGAGGTGGGCCACCCCCGGCGGGCCTCCCAGCAGCCGCCTCGAACCCACGGCTGCTGGGGCCCCATCGCCGGGGGGTGGGCCACCCCCCGGCGATGGGCCTACCAGCAGCCGCCCCACCCTCGCACCCACGGCTGCTGGGGGCCCCATCGCCGGGGGGTGGGGCACCCCCCCGCGCTGGGCCTCCCAGCAGCCGCCTCGAACCCACGGCTGCTGGGGCCCCATCGCCGGGGTGGGCCACCCGCGATGGGCCTCCCAGCAGCCGCCCCAGCTCGAACCCACGGCTGCTGGGGGCCCCATCGCCGGGGGGTGGGCCACCCCCCGGCGCTGGGCCTCCCAGCCGCCCCAGCCTCGAACCCCGGCTGCTGGGGCCCCATCGGGGTGGGCCACCGGCGATGGGCCTCCAGCAGCCGCCCTCGAACCCACGGCTGCTGGGGCCCCATCGGGGTGGGCCACCCCGATGGGCCTCCAGCAGCCGCCCTCGAACCCACGGCTGCTGGGGCCCCATCGCCGGGGGGTGGGCCACCCCCCGGCGATCCCCAGCCTCGAACCCACGGCTGCTGGGGGCCTCCCAGCAGCCGCCCCAGCCTCGAACCCACAGAGGGCGTGTACACCTTCTGTGATATTGACAGTAATATCATCTTCTCTCTGGAGGATATCAGGATCAAGTTTATTAATTAGTAATATTAATAAATGTAATAAAAATTATTAGTAATTATTGATATTAATGAACACAATAAACTTAGGAAAAATTAATACTGGTTTCACATATGAACGATTTGTACGAATAATTAATAAAAATATGACTATTAATAATTAATTATTGATATCAGCAATTAATGTTCCTGAAATCAATACACTGTGATGCTTGTAATGAAGTAATTTTTAGTATTAGAGACTAATAATATTGTTCAATGACATTAATATTAATAATTAATTATTGATATCATCAATTTATGTTCCTGAAATCAATACACTGTGATGCTTGTAATGAAGTAATTTTTAGTATTAGAGACTAATAATATTGTTCAATGACATTAATATTAATAATTAATTATTGATATCAGCAATTAATGTTCCTGAAATCAATACACTGTGATGCTTGTAATGAAGTAATTATTAGTATCATTGATAATTATTAAAATCGATCATTGATGTTTAATAACCATATTATTACTCCTAATACCACAGGGAGTGTACACCTACCGGTGATGTTGTTCCTGATATCCAGGGATGGAGTGCAAGATTTTAGTTTTAATATCGCAGTAGCTGTACACTCACCCCGTGACACTGATCCTAATATCCGGGGGTGTAGAGTAGGACATGACTCCCAACATAGCAATGAATGGACAGCCAGCTGGTAATATTGCTCCTAATATTCGGAAGAAGTCTAGGCTATTCCTCCCAGTATGGCAGGGAGTGTACACCTACCGGTGATGTTGTTCCTGATATCCAGGGATGGAGTGCAAGATTTTAGTTTTAATATCGCAGTAGCTGTACACTCACCCCGTGACACTGATCCTAATATCCGGGGGTGTAGAGTAGGACATGACTCCCAACATAGCAATGAATGGACAGCCAGCTGGTAATATTGCTCCTAATATTCCCGGAAGAAGTCTAGGCTATTCCTCCCAGTATGGCAGGGAGTGTACAGTTCTTCTCTGATATTGTTTCCGGTACCCGGAGGGGAAGAGGATGATAATTATTCACAGGCTGTGTTCACCCACCCGGTGATATTGTTATGAATATCGTGTAACGGAGAGGGTGTTATGACACTGGGTACATCAGGAAGGGAACACGCAACCTGGGATATTGTTCCTAATATCCATGGAAGGGAGAGATTGATATTACTCCCAACATGGCAGAGGGTGTACATCCACCCTGGAACATTCTAATTAATATTCCAAGGACGACAGCATGATATTCCTCCCGTTTGGCAGACACAGAAGTACAACAGGTGATATTCTTCCAGATATCAGGAAGGGAAGAGGATGCTACTAATCCCCATACGGTAACAGGTGAACATCAATTCTGTGATATCCGTGAGGTACCCCGAGCAATCTCACCACCAACCACCACTGCCCCTCGCCCCCGCTGCTAGGGGCCCCATCGCAGGGAGGTGGGCCACGCCCCCGCGATGGGCCTCCCAGCAGCCGCCCCAGCCTCGAACCCACGGCTGCTGGGGGCCCCATCGCCGGGGGGTGGGCCACCCCCCGGCGATGGGCCTCCCAGCAGCCGCCCCAGCCTCGAACCCACGGCTGCTGGGGGCCCCATCGCCCGGGGGTGGGCCACCCCGATGGGCCTCCAGCAGCCGCCCCAGCTGAACCCACGGCTGGGGCCCCATCGCCGGTGGGCCACCCCAGCGATGGGCCTCCAGCAGCCGCCCCAGCTCGCCCCCGCTGCTAGGGGCCCCATCGCAGGGAGGTGGGCCACGCCCCCGCGATGGGCCTCCCAGCAGCCGCCCCAGCCTCGAACCCACAGAGGGCGTGTACACCTTCTGTGATATTGACAGTAATATCATCTTCTCTCTGGAGGATATCAGGATCAAGTTTATTAATTAGTAATATTAATAAATGTAATAAAAATTATTAGTAATTATTGATATTAATGAACACAATAAACTTAGGAAAAATTAATACTGGTTTCACATATGAACGATTTGTAAGAATAATTAATAAAAATATGACTATTAATAATTAATTATTGATATCAGCAATTAATGTTCCTGAAATCAATACACTGTGATGCTTGTAATGAAGTAATTATTAGTATTAGAGACTAATAATATTGTTCAATGACATTAATATTAATAATTAATTATTGATATCAGCAATTAATGTTCCTGAAATCAATACACTGTGATGCTTGTAATGAAGTAATTATTAGTATTAGAGACTAATAATATTGTTCAATGACATTAATATTAATAATTAATTATTGATATCAGCAATTAATGTTCCTGAAATCAATACACTGTGATGCTTGTAATGAATTAATTATTAGTATCATTGATAATTATTAAAATCGATCATTGATGTTTAATAACCATATTATTACTCCTAATACCACAGGGAGTGTACACCTACCGGTGATGTTGTTCCTGATATCCAGGGATGGAGTGCAAGATTTTAGTTTTAATATCGCAGTAGCTGTACACTCACCCCGTGACACTGATCCTAATATCCGGGGGTGTAGAGTAGGACATGACTCCCAACATAGCAATGAATGGACAGCCAGCTGGTAATATTGCTCCTAATATTCGGAAGAAGTATAGTATATTCCTCCCAGTTTGTCTTGGATTGTACAGTTCTTATCTTATATTTTTTCCTGTAACCGTATGGGAAGAGGATGATAATTATTCACAGGCTGTGTTCACCCACCCGGTGATATTGTTATGAATATCGTGTAACGGAGAGGGTGTTATGACACTGGGTACATCAGGAAGGGAACACGCAACCTGGGATATTGTTCCTAATATCCATGGAAGGGAGAGATTGATATTACTCCCAACATGGCAGAGGGTGTACATCCACCCTGGAACATTCTAATTAATATTCCAAGGACGACAGCATGATATTCCTCCCGTTTGGCAGACACAGAAGTACAACAGGTGATATTCTTCCAGATATCAGGAAGGGAAGAGGATGCTATTAATCCCCATACGGTAACAGGTCAACATCAATTCTGTGATATCCGTGAGTTACCCCGAGCAATCTCACCACCAACCACCAGTGCCCCTCGCCCCCGCTGCTAGGGGCCCCATCGCCGGGAGGTGGGCCACGCCCCCGCGATGGGCCTCCCAGCAGCCGCCCCAGCGAACCCACGGCTGGGGCCCCATCGCCGAGGTGGGCCACCCCATGGGCCTCCCAGCAGCCGCCCCAGCCTCGAACCCACGGCTGCTGGGGGCCCCATCGCCGGGGGGTGGGCCACGGCGATGGGCCTCCCAGCAGCCGCCCCAGCCTCGAACCCTCGGCTGCTGGGGGCCTCCCCGCAGCCGCCCCCGCCTCGACCCCCCGGCTGCTGGGGGCCCCATCGCCGGGGGGTGGGCCACGGCCCCGCGATGGGCCTCCCAGCAGCCGCCCCAGCCTCGAACCCCCGGCTGCTGGGGGCCCCATCGCCGGGGGGTGGGCCACGTCCCCGCGATGGGCCTCCCAGCAGCCGCCCCAGCCTCGAACCCACGGCTGCTGGGGGCCCCATCGCCGGGGGGTGGGCCACGTCCCCGCGATGGGCCTCCCAGCAGCCCCAGCCTCGAACCACGGCTGCTGGGGCCCCATCGCCGGGGTGGGCCACCCCATGGGCCTCCCAGCCGCCCCAGCCTCGAACCCACGGCTGCTGGGGCCCCATCCGGGGTGGGCCACCCCATGGGCCTCCCAGCAGCCCCAGCTCGAACCACGGCTGCTGGGGCCCCATCGGGGTGGGCCACCCCGGCGATGGGCTCCCAGCAGCCGCCTCGAACCCACGGCTGGGGCCCCATCGGGGTGGGCCACCCCGGCGATGGGCCTCCAGCAGCCGCCCCTCGAACCCACGGCTGCTGGGGCCCCATCGCCGGGGTGGGCCACCCCGGCGATGGGCCTCCCAGCAGCCGCCCTCGAACCCACGGCTGCTGGGGCCCCATCGCCGGGGTGGGCCACCCCGGCGATGGGCTCCCAGCAGCCGCCCCAGCCTGAACCACGGCTGCTGGGGCCCCATCGCCGGGGTGGGCCACCCCAGCGATGGGCCTCCCAGCAGCCGCCCCAGCTCAACCCACGGCTGCTGGGGCCCCATCGCGGGGTGGGCCACCCCGATGGGCCTCCCAGCAGCCGCCCCAGCCTGACCCACGGCTGCTGGGGCCCCATCGCCGGGGTGGGCCACCCCATGGGCCTCCCAGCAGCCCCAGCCTGAACCCACGGCTGGGGCCCCATCGCCGGGGTGGGCCACCCGCCGGCGATGGGCCTCCCAGCAGCCGCCCCAGCCTGCCCACGGCTGCTGGGGCCCCATCGGGGTGGGCCACCCCAGCGATGGGCCTCCCAGCAGCCGCCCCAGCCTGAACCCACGGCTGCTGGGGCCCCATCGCCGGGGTGGGCCACGCGATGGGCCTCCCAGCAGCCGCCCCAGCTCAACCCACGGCTGCTGGGGCCCCATCGGGGTGGGCCACCGCGATGGGCCTCCCAGCAGCCGCCCCAGCTGAACCCACGGCTGGGGCCCCATCGCCGGGGTGGGCCACGCGATGGGCCTCCAGCAGCCGCCCTCGAACCCACGGCTGCTGGGGCCCCATCGCCGGGGGGTGGGCCACGTCCCCCCGATGGGCCTCCCAGCAGCCGCCCCAGCCTCGAACCCACGGCTGCTGGGAGGCCCCATCGGGGTGGGCCACGCCCCCGCGATGGGCCTCCCAGCAGCCGCCCCACCCTCGAACCCACGGCTGCTGGGGGCCCCATCGCCGGGGGGTGGGCCACGTCCCCGCGATGGGCCTCCCAGCAGCCGCCCCAGCCTCGAACCCACGGCTGCTGGGAGGCCCCATCGCCGTGGGCCACCCCGGCGATGGGCCTCAGCAGCCGCCCCAGCTGAACCCACGGCTGGGGCCCCATCGCCGGGGTGGGCCACCCCGGCGATGGGCCTCCAGCAGCCGCCCCAGCTCGAACCACGGCTGCTGGGGCCCCATCGCCGGGGGGTGGGCCACGTCCCCGCGATGGGCCTCCCAGCAGCCGCCCCAGCTCAACCCACGGCTGCTGGGGCCCCATCGCCGGTGGGCCACCCCGGCGATGGGCCCCAGCAGCCGCCAGCCTCGAACCCACGGCTGCTGGGGCCCCATCGCCGGGGTGGCCACCCCGGCGATGGGCCCCAGCAGCCGCCCCAGCTCGAACCCACGGCTGGGGCCCCATGGGGTGGGCCACCGGCGATGGGCCTCAGCAGCCGCCCCAGCCTGAACCCCACGGTTGCTGGGGCCCCATCGCCGAGGTGGGCCACCCCGCGATGGGCCTCCAGCAGCCGCCCCAGCTCAACCCACGGCTGCTGGGGCCCCATGGGGTGGGCCACCCCAGCGATGGGCCTCCCAGCAGCCGCCTCGAACCCACGGCTGGGGCCCCATCGGGGTGGGCCACGGCGATGGGCCTCAGCAGCCGCCCCAGCCTGAACCCCACGGTTGCTGGGGCCCCATCGCCGAGGTGGGCCACCCCATGGGCCTCCCAGCAGCCCCAGCTCGAACCACGGCTGCTGGGGCCCCATGGGGTGGGCCACCCCAGCGATGGGCCTCCCAGCAGCCCCAGCCTGAACCACGGCTGCTGGGGCCCCATCGCCGAGGTGGGCCACCCCAGCGATGGGCCTCCCAGCCGCCCCAGCTCAACCCACGGCTGCTGGGGCCCCATGGGGTGGGCCACCCCAGCGATGGGCCTCCCAGCAGCCGCCCCAGCCTGAACCCCACGGTTGCTGGGGCCCCATGGGGTGGGCCACCCCGATGGGCCTCCCAGCAGCCCCAGCCTGAACCCCACGGTTGCTGGGGCCCCATCGCCGAGGTGGGCCACCCCGATGGGCCTCCAGCAGCCGCCCCAGCCTGAACCACGGCTGCTGGGGCCCCATCGGGGTGGGCCACCCCAGCGATGGGCCTCCAGCAGCCCCAGCCTGAACCCCACGGTTGCTGGGGCCCCATCGGGGTGGGCCACCCCAGCGATGGGCCTCCAGCAGCCCCAGCCTGAACCCACGGCTGCTGGGGCCCCATGGGGTGGGCCACCCCCGGCGATGGGCTCCCAGCAGCCGCCTCGAACCCACGGCTGCTGGGGCCCCATCGGGGTGGGCCACCCCGATGGGCCTCCCAGCAGCCGCCCCAGCTCGAACCCACGGCTGCTGGGGCCCCATCGCCGGGGTGGGCCACCGGCGATGGGCCCCAGCAGCCGCCTCGAACCCACGGCTGGGGCCCCATCGGGGTGGGCCACGCGATGGGCCTCCCAGCAGCCCCAGCTCGAACCACGGCTGCTGGGGCCCCATCGCCGGGGTGGGCCACCCCAGCGATGGGCCTCCCAGCAGCCGCCCCAGCCTGAACCCACGGCTGCTGGGGCCCCATCGCCGGGGTGGGCCACCCCATGGGCCTCCCAGCCGCCCCAGCCTCGAACCCACGGCTGGGGCCCCATCCGGGGTGGGCCACCCCATGGGCCTCCCAGCAGCCGCCTCGAACCCACAGAAGGCGTGTACACCTTCTGTGATATTGACAGTAATATCATCTTCTCTCTGGAGGATATCAGGATCAAGTCTATTAATTAGTAATATTAATAAATGTAATAAAAATTATTAGTAATTATTGATATTAATGAACACAATAAACTTAGGAAAAATTAATACTGGTTTCACATATGAACGATTTGTAAGAATAATTAATAAAAATATGACTATTAATAATTAATTATTGATATCAGCAATTAATGTTCCTGAAATCAATACACTGTGATGCTTGTAATGAAGTAATTATTAGTATTAGAGACTAATAATATTGTTCAATGACATTAATATTAATAATTAATTATTGATATCAGCAATTAATGTTCCTGAAATCAATACACTGTGATGCTTGTAATGAATTAATTATTAGTATCATTGATAATTATGAAAATCGATCATTGATGTTTAATAACCATATTATTACTCCTAATACCACAGGGAGTGTACACCTACCGGTGATGTTGTTCCTGATATCCAGGGATGGAGTGCAAGATTTTAGTTTTAATATCGCAGTAGCTGTACACTCACCCCGTGACACTGATCCTAATATCCGGGGGTGTAGAGTAGGACATGACTCCCAACATAGCAATGAATGGACAGCCAGCTGGTAATATTGCTCCTAATATTCCCGGAAGAAGTCTAGGCTATTCCTCCCAGTATGGCAGGGAGTGTACAGTTCTTCTCTGATATTGTTTCCGGTACCCGGAGGGGAAGAGGATGATAATTATTCACAGGCTGTGTTCACCCACCCGGTGATATTGTTATGAATATCGTAACGGAGAGGGTGTTATGACACTGGGTACATCAGGAAGGGAACACGCAACCTGGGATATTGTTCCTAATATCCATGGAAGGGAGAGGTTGATATTACTCCCAACATGGCAGAGGGTGTACATCCACCCTGGAACATTCTAATTAATATTCCAAGGACGACAGCATGATATTCCTCCCGTTTGGCAGACACAGAAGTACAACAGGTGATATTCTTCCAGATATCAGGAAGGGAAGAGGATGCTATTAATCCCCATACGGTAACAGGTCAACATCAATTCTGTGATATCCGTGAGTTACCCCGAGCAATCTCACCACCAACCACCAGTGCCCCTGCTAGGGGCCCCATCGCCGGGAGGTGGGCCACCCCCGATGGGCCTCCCAGCAGCCCCAGCCTGAACCCACGGCTGGGGCCCCATCGCCGGTGGGCCACCCCAGCGATGGGCCTCCCAGCAGCCGCCCCAGCCTCGAACCCTCGGCTGCTGGGGGCCCCATCGCCGGGGGGTGGCCCACCCCGATGGGCCTCCCAGCAGCCGCCTCGAACCCACGGCTGGGGCCCCATCGGGGTGGGCCACCCGCGATGGGCCTCCCAGCAGCCGCCAGCCTGAACCCACGGCTGCTGGGGCCCCATCGCCGGGGTGGGCCACCCCGCGATGGGCCTCCAGCCGCCCCAGCCCCGCACCCCCGGCTGCTAGGGGCCCCATCGCCGGGTGGTGGGCCCCGCCCCCGCGATGGGCCTCCCAGCAGCCGCCCCCCCAACGACCCCCCGGCTGCTGGGGGCCCCATCGCCGGGGGGTGGGCCACCCCCCGGCGATGGGCCTCCCAGCAGCCCCAGCCTCGAACCCACGGCTGCTGGGGCCCCATCGGGGTGGGCCACGCGATGGGCCTCCCAGCAGCCGCCTCGAACCCACGGCTGCTGGGGCCCCATCGCCGGGGTGGGCCACCCCGGCGATGGGCTCCCAGCAGCCGCCCCAGCTCGAACCACGGCTGCTGGGGCCCCATCGCCGGGGTGGGCCACCCCGATGGGCCTCCAGCAGCCGCCCCAGCCGAACCCACGGCTGGGGCCCCATCGGGGTGGGCCACCCCCGGCGATGGGCTCCCAGCAGCCGCCTCGAACCCACGGCTGCTGGGGCCCCATCGCCGGGGTGGGCCACCCCATGGGCCTCCCAGCAGCCGCCCCAGCCTGCCCACGGCTGCTGGGGCCCCATCGCGGGGTGGGCCACCCCGATGGGCCTCCCAGCCGCCCCAGCCTGCCCACGGCTGCTGGGGCCCCATCGCCGGGGTGGGCCACCCCGGCGATGGGCTCCCAGCAGCCGCCCCAGCTGAACCCACGGCTGCTGGGGCCCCATCGCCGGGGTGGGCCACCCCCGGCGATGGGCCTCCCAGCAGCCGCCCCAGCCTGAACCACGGCTGCTGGGGCCCCATCGGGGTGGGCCACCCCAGCGATGGGCCTCCCAGCAGCCCCAGCCTGAACCCACGGCTGCTGGGGCCCCATCGGGGTGGGCCACGCGATGGGCCTCCCAGCCGCCCCAGCCTCGAACCACGGCTGCTGGGGCCCCATCGCCGGGGTGGGCCACCCCGATGGGCCTCCCAGCCGCCCCAGCCTCGAACCCCGGCTGCTGGGGCCCCATCGCCGGGGTGGGCCACCGCGATGGGCCTCCCAGCCGCCCCAGCTCGAACCCACGGCTGCTGGGGCCCCATCGCCGGGGTGGGCCACCCCGGCGATGGGCCTCCCAGCAGCCGCCCCAGCCTGCCCACGGCTGCTGCCCCATCGCCGGGGTGGGCCACCCCGATGGGCCTCCAGCAGCCGCCCCAGCCTCGAACCCCGGCTGCTGGGGCCCCATCGCCGGGGTGGGCCACCCCAGCGATGGGCCTCCAGCAGCCGCCCCAGCCTGAACCCACGGCTGCTGGGGCCCCATCGCCGGGGTGGGCCACCCCGGCGATGGGCCTCCCAGCAGCCGCCCCAGCTCAACCCACGGCTGCTGGGGCCCCATCGCCGGGGTGGGCCACCCCAGCGATGGGCCTCCCAGCCGCCCCAGCCTCGAACCCACGGCTGCTGGGGCCCCATCGCCGGGGTGGGCCACCCCATGGGCCTCCCAGCAGCCGCCCCAGCCGAACCCACGGCTGCTGGGGCCCCATCGCCGGGGTGGCCACCCCGGCGATGGGCCCCAGCAGCCGCCAGCCTCGAACCACGGCTGCTGGGGCCCCATCGGGGTGGGCCACCCCGATGGGCCTCCAGCAGCCGCCCCAGCCTGCCCACGGCTGCTGGGGCCCCATCGCCGGTGGGCCACCCCGATGGGCCTCCCAGCAGCCCCAGCCTGAACCCACGGCTGGGGCCCCATCGCCGGGGTGGCCACCCCGGCGATGGGCCTCCAGCAGCCGCCAGCCTGAACCCACGGCTGCTGGGGCCCCATCGGGGTGGGCCACCCCGATGGGCCTCCAGCAGCCGCCAGCCTCGAACCACGGCTGCTGGGGCCCCATCGGGGTGGGCCACGCGATGGGCCTCAGCAGCCGCCCCAGCCTGAACCCACGGCTGCTGGGGCCCCATCGCCGGTGGGCCACCCCATGGGCCTCCCAGCAGCCCCAGCCTGAACCACGGCTGCTGGGGCCCCATCGGGGTGGGCCACCCCAGCGATGGGCCTCCAGCAGCCCCAGCCTGAACCCCACGGTTGCTGGGGCCCCATCGGGGTGGGCCACGCGATGGGCCTCCAGCAGCCGCCCCAGCTCAACCCACGGCTGCTGGGGCCCCATCGCCGGTGGGCCACCCCATGGGCCTCCCAGCAGCCCCAGCCTGAACCACGGCTGCTGGGGCCCCATCGGGGTGGGCCACCCCATGGGCCTCCCAGCAGCCCCAGCCTGAACCCCACGGTTGCTGGGGCCCCATCGGGGTGGGCCACGCGATGGGCCTCCAGCAGCCCCAGCTCGAACCACGGCTGCTGGGGCCCCATCGGGGTGGGCCACCCCAGCGATGGGCCTCCCAGCAGCCCCAGCCTGAACCCCACGGTTGCTGGGGCCCCATCGGGGTGGGCCACCCCAGCGATGGGCCTCCAGCAGCCCCAGCCTGAACCCCACGGTTGCTGGGGCCCCATCGGGGTGGGCCACCCCAGCGATGGGCCTCCAGCAGCCCCAGCCTGAACCCCACGGTTGCTGGGGCCCCATCGCCGGGGTGGGCCACCCCAGCGATGGGCCTCCCAGCAGCCCCAGCCTGAACCCACGGCTGGGGCCCCATCGCCGGTGGGCCACCCCAGCGATGGGCCTCCAGCCGCCCCAGCCTGAACCACGGCTGCTGGGGCCCCATCGCCGGGGTGGGCCACGCGATGGGCCTCAGCAGCCGCCCCTCGAACCCACGGCTGGGGCCCCATCGCCGGTGGGCCACCCCATGGGCCTCCCAGCAGCCCCAGCTCGAACCACGGCTGCTGGGGCCCCATCGCCGGGGTGGGCCACCGGCGATGGGCCTCCCAGCAGCCGCCTCGAACCCACGGCTGGGGCCCCATCGGGGTGGGCCACCCCGATGGGCCTCCCAGCAGCCCCAGCCTGAACCCCACGGTTGCTGGGGCCCCATCGCCGGGGTGGGCCACGGCGATGGGCCTCAGCAGCCGCCCCAGCTCAACCCACGGCTGCTGGGGCCCCATCGCCGGGGTGGGCCACCCCGGCGATGGGCCTCAGCAGCCGCCCCAGCCTGAACCCACGGCTGGGGCCCCATCGGGGTGGGCCACCCCGATGGGCCTCCAGCAGCCGCCAGCCTGAACCCCACGGTTGCTGGGGCCCCATCGGGGTGGGCCACCCCGATGGGCCTCCCAGCAGCCCCAGCCTGAACCCCACGGTTGCTGGGGCCCCATCGGGGTGGGCCACCCCAGCGATGGGCCTCCAGCAGCCGCCCCTCGAACCCACGGCTGCTGGGGCCCCATCGGGGTGGGCCACCCCGATGGGCCTCCCAGCAGCCGCCAGCCTGAACCCCACGGTTGCTGGGGCCCCATCGCCGGTGGGCCACCCCAGCGATGGGCCTCCAGCAGCCGCCAGCCTGAACCCACGGCTGGGGCCCCATCGGGGTGGGCCACGGCGATGGGCCTCCCAGCAGCCCCAGCCTGAACCCCACGGTTGCTGGGGCCCCATCCGGGGTGGGCCACCCGCGAGGATATCAGGATCAAGTTTATTAATTAGTAATATTAATAAATGTAATAAAAATTATTAGTAATTATTGATATTAATGAACACAATAAACTTAGGAAAAATTAATACTGGTTTCACATATGAACGATTTGTAAGAATAATTAATAAAAATATGACTATTAATAATTAATTATTGATATCAGCAATTAATGTTCCTGAAATCAATACACTGTGATGCTTGTAATGAAGTAATTATTAGTATTAGAGACTAATAATATTGTTCAATGACATTAATATTAATAATTAATTATTTATATTAATGAACACAATAAACTTAGTAAAAATTAATAATGGTTTCACATATGAACTATTTGTAAGAATAATTAATAAAAAAATGACTATTAATAATTAATTATTGATATTAATGAACACAATAAACTTAGGAAAAATTAATACTGGTTTCACATATGAACGATTTGTAAGAATAATTAATAAAAATATGACTATTAATAATTAATTATTGATATCAGCAATTAATGTTCCTGAAATCAATACACTGTGATGCTTGTAATGAAGTAATTATTAGTATCATTGATAATTATGAAAATCGATCATTGATGTTTAATAACCATATTATTACTCCTAATACCACAGGGAGTGTACACCTACCGGTGATGTTGTTCCTGATATCCAGGGATGGAGTGCAAGATTTTAGTTTTAATATCGCAGTAGCTGTACACTCACCCCGTGACACTGATCCTAATATCCGGGGGTGTAGAGTAGGACATGACTCCCAACATAGCAATGAATGGACAGCCAGCTGGTAATATTGCTCCTAATATTCCCGGAAGAAGTCTAGGCTATTCCTCCCAGTATGGCAGGGAGTGTACAGTTCTTCTCTGATATTGTTTCCGGTACCCGGAGGGGAAGAGGATGATAATTATTCACAGGCTGTGTTCACCCACCCGGTGATATTGTTATGAATATCGTGTAACGGAGAGGGTGTTATGACACTGGGTACATCAGGAAGGGAACACGCAACCTGGGATATTGTTCCTAATATCCATGGAAGGGAGAGGTTGATATTACTCCCAACATGGCAGAGGGTGTACATCCACCCTGGAACATTCTAATTAATATTCCAAGGACGACAGCATGATATTCCTCCCGTTTGGCAGACACAGAAGTACAACAGGTGATATTCTTCCAGATATCAGGAAGGGAAGAGGATGCTATTAATCCCCATACGGTAACAGGTCAACATCAATTCTGTGATATCCGTGAGTTACCCCGAGCAATCTCACCACCAACCACCAGTGCCCCTCGCCCCCGCTGCTAGGGGCCCCATCGCCGGGAGGTGGGCCACCCCCCGGCGATGGGCCTCCCAGCAGCACCAGCCTCGAACCCACGGCTGCTGGGGCCCCATCGTCGGGGGTTGGGCCACGCCCCCGCGATCGGTCTCCCAGCAGCCGCCCCCCTCTCGAACCCCCGGCTGTTGGGGGCCCCATCCCCGGGGGGTGGGCCACTCACCCGCAATCGGCCTCCCAGCAGCCGCCCCAGCCCCGACCCCCCGGCTGCTGGGGGCCCCATCGCCGGGGGGTGGGCCACGTCCCCGCGATGGGCCTCCCAGCAGCCGCCCCAGCCCCGAACCCACGGCTGCTGGGGGCCCCATCGCCGGGGGGTGGGCCACCCCCCGGCGATGGGCCTCCCCGCAGCCGCCCCAGCCTCGAACCCACGGCTGCTGGGGGCCCCATCGCCGGGGGGTGGGCCACCGCGATGGGCCTCCCAGCAGCCGCCCCAGCCGAACCCACGGCTGCTGGGGCCCCATCGCCGGGGTGGCCACCCCCCGGCGATGGGCCTCCCAGCAGCCGCCCCAGCCCCGAACCCACGGCTGCTGGGGGCCCCATGGCCGGGGGGTGGGCCACCCCCCGGCGATGGGCCTCCCAGCAGCCGCCCCAGCCCCGAACCCACGGCTGCTGGGGGCCCCATGGCCGGGGGGTGGGCCACCCCCCGGCGATGGGCCTCCCAGCAGCCGCCCCAGCCCCGAACCCACGGCTGCTGGGGGCCCCATGGCCGGGGTGGGCCACCCCGATGGGCCTCCCAGCCGCCCCAGCCGAACCCACGGCTGGGGCACCATCGCCGGGGTGGGCCACGTCCCCGCGATGGGCCTCCCAGCAGCCGCCCCAGCCCCGAACCCACGGCTGCTGGGGGCCCCATCGCCGGGGGCCACCCCGGCGATGGGCCTCCAGCAGCCGCCCCAGCCTCGAACCCACGGCTGCTGGGGCCCCATCGCCGGGGTGGGCCACCCCGGCGATGGGCCTCCCAGCAGCCGCCCCTCGAACCCACGGCTGCTGGGGCCCCATCGCCGGGGTGGGCCACCCCGGCGATGGGCTCCCAGCAGCCGCCAGCCTGAACCCACGGCTGCTGGGGCCCCATCGCCGGTGGGCCACCCCGCGATGGGCCTCCCAGCAGCCCCAGCCTGAACCACGGCTGCTGGGGCCCCATCGCCGGGGTGGGCCACCCCGGCGATGGGCCTCCCAGCCGCCCCAGCTGAACCCACGGCTGCTGGGGCCCCATCGCCGGGGTGGGCCACCCCCGGCGATGGGCCCCAGCAGCCGCCCCTCGAACCCACGGCTGCCGGGGGCCCCATCGCCGGGGTGGGCCACCCCGGCGATGGGCCTCAGCAGCCGCCCCTCGAACCCACGGCTGGGGCCCCATCGCCGGGGTGGGCCACCGGCGATGGGCCCAGCAGCCGCCCCGAACCCACGGCTGCTGGGGGCCCCATCGCCGGGGGGTGGGCCACCCCCCGGCGATGGGCCTCCCAGCAGCCGCCCCAGCCCCGAACCCACGGCTGCTGGGGGCCCCATCGCCCGGGGGTGGGCCACCCCCGGGCGCTGGGGCTACCCGCAGCCGCCCCAGCTGAACCCACGGCTGGGGCCCCATCGCCGGTGGGCCACCCCGGCGATGGGCTCCCAGCAGCCGCCCCAGCCTGAACCACGGCTGCTGGGGGCCCCCGCGCCGGGGGGTGGGCCACCCCCCGGCGATGGGCCTCCCAGCAGCCGCCCCCGCCCCGAACCCACGGCTGCTGGGGGCCCCATCGCCGGGGGGTGGGCCACCCCCCGGCGATGGGCCTCCCAGCAGCCGCCCCAGCCCCGAACCCACGGCTGCTGGGGACCCCATCGCCCGGGGGTGGGCCACCCCGGCGATGGGCCTCCAGCAGCCGCCCTCGAACCCACGGCTGCTGGGGCCCCATCGCCGGGGTGGGCCACCCCGCGATGGGCCTCCAGCAGCCGCCTCGAACCCACGGCTGCTGGGGCCCCATCGCCGGGGTGGGCCACCCCAGCGATGGGCCTCCAGCAGCCGCCTCGAACCCACGGCTGCTGGGGCCCCATCGGGGTGGGCCACCCCGGCGATGGGCCCAGCAGCCGCCCCAGCCGAACCCACGGCTGCTGGGGCCCCATCGCCGGGGTGGGCCACCCCCGGCGATGGGCCTCCCAGCAGCCGCCTCGAACCCACTGCTGGGGCCCCATCGCCGGTGGGCCACCCCGATGGGCCTCCCAGCAGCCCCAGCTCGAACCCACGGCTGCTGGGGCCCCATCGGGGTGGGCCACCCCCGGCGATGGGCCTCCCAGCAGCCGCCTCGAACCCACGGCTGCTGGGGCCCCATCGCCGGGGTGGGCCACCCCGGCGATGGGCCTCAGCAGCCGCCCCAGCCTCGAACCCCGGCTGCTGGGGCCCCATCGCCGGTGGGCCACCCCGGCGATGGGCCTCCCAGCCGCCCCAGCCTCGAACCCACGGCTGCTGGGGCCCCATCGCCGGGGTGGGCCACCCCGGCGATGGGCCTCCCAGCAGCCCCAGCCTCGAACCCACGGCTGCTGGGGCCCCATCGCCGGGGTGGGCCACCCCGGCGATGGGCCTCAGCAGCCGCCCCAGCCTGAACCACGGCTGCTGGGGCCCCATCGCCGGGGTGGCCACCCCGGCGATGGGCCCAGCAGCCGCCCCAGCTCAACCCACGGCTGCTGGGGCCCCATCGCCGAGGTGGGCCACCCCGATGGGCCTCCCAGCCGCCCCAGCCTCGAACCCACGGCTGGGGCCCCATCGCCGAGGTGGGCCACCCCGCGATGGGCCTCCCAGCCGCCCCAGCTCAACCCACGGCTGCTGGGGCCCCATCGGGGTGGGCCACGGCGATGGGCCTCAGCAGCCGCCCCAGCTGAACCCACGGCTGCTGGGGCCCCATCGGGGTGGGCCACCCCAGCGATGGGCCTCCCAGCAGCCCCAGCCTGAACCACGGCTGCTGGGGCCCCATCGCCGAGGTGGGCCACCCCAGCGATGGGCCTCCAGCAGCCGCCCCAGCTCAACCCACGGCTGCTGGGGCCCCATCGCCGGTGGGCCACCCCGGCGATGGGCTCCCAGCAGCCGCCAGCCTGAACCCCACGGTTGCTGGGGCCCCATCGGGGTGGGCCACGGCGATGGGCCTCAGCAGCCGCCCCAGCTCAACCCACGGCTGCTGGGGCCCCATCGCCGAGGTGGGCCACCCCATGGGCCTCCCAGCAGCCCCAGCCTGAACCACGGCTGCTGGGGCCCCATCGGGGTGGGCCACCCCAGCGATGGGCCTCCCAGCAGCCCCAGCCTGAACCCCACGGTTGCTGGGGCCCCATCGGGGTGGGCCACCCCAGCGATGGGCCTCCAGCAGCCCCAGCCTGAACCCCACGGTTGCTGGGGCCCCATCGCCGGGGTGGGCCACCCCCGGCGATGGGCTCCCAGAAGCCAGGGGCGGGCTGGGTGGCGGCTGGGAGCCCGATCTGGGGTGCCTGCACCCCGGCGATGGGCTCCCAGCAGCCGCCCCAGCTCGAACCCACGGCTGCTGGGGCCCCATCGCCGGGGTGGGCCACCCCAGCGATGGGCCTCCCAGCAGCCGCCAGCCTGAACCCACGGCTGGGGCCCCATCGCCGAGGTGGGCCACCCCATGGGCCTCCCAGCAGCCCCAGCCTGAACCACGGCTGCTGGGGCCCCATCGGGGTGGGCCACCCCAGCGATGGGCCTCCCAGCAGCCCCAGCCTGAACCCCACGGTTGCTGGGGCCCCATCGGGGTGGGCCACCCCAGCGATGGGCCTCCAGCAGCCGCCCCAGCCTGAACCCCACGGTTGCTGGGGCCCCATCGCCGGGGGGTGGGCCACCCCCGGCGATGGGGCTCCCAGAAGCCAGGGGGGCGGGCCGGGGGTGGCGGCTGGGAGCCCGATCGCGGGGGGTGCCTGCACCCCCGGCGATGGGGCTCCCAGAAGCCGCCCCAGCCTCGAACCCACGGCTGCCGGGGCCCCATCGCCGGGGTGGGCCACCCCAGCGATGGGCCTCCCAGCAGCCGCCAGCCTGAACCCACGGCTGGGGCCCCATCGCCGAGGTGGGCCACCCCATGGGCCTCCCAGCAGCCCCAGCCTGAACCCACGGCTGGGGCCCCATCGGGGTGGGCCACCCCGGCGATGGGCCCCAGCCAGGGGCGGGCCGGGGTGGCGGCTGGGAGCCCGATCGCTGGTGCCTGCACCCCGGCGATGGGCCTCAGCAGCCGCCCCAGCTCAACCCACGGCTGCTGGGGCCCCATCGCCGGTGGGCCACCCCGGCGATGGGCCTCAGCAGCCGCCCCAGCTGAACCCACGGCTGGGGCCCCATCGGGGTGGGCCACGGCGATGGGCCTCAGCAGCCGCCCCAGCTGAACCCACGGCTGGGGCCCCATCGGGGTGGGCCACCCCCGGCGATGGGGCTCCCAGAAGCCAGGGGGGCGGGCCGGGGGTGGCGGCTGGGAGCCCGATCTGGGGTGCCTGCACCCCCGGCGATGGGGCTCCAGCAGCCGCCCCAGCCTGAACCCACGGCTGGGGCCCCATCGGGGTGGGCCACGCGATGGGCCTCCCAGCAGCCGCCAGCCTGAACCCACGGCTGGGGCCCCATCGGGGTGGGCCACCCCGATGGGCCTCCCAGCAGCCCCAGCCTGAACCACGGCTGCTGGGGCCCCATCCGGGGTGGGCCACGGCGATGGGCCTCAGCAGCCGCCCCAGCTGAACCCACGGCTGCTGGGGCCCCATCGCCGAGGTGGGCCACCCCATGGGCCTCCCAGCAGCCCCAGCCTGAACCCACGGCTGCTGGGGCCCCATCGCCGAGGTGGGCCACCCCAGCGATGGGCCTCCCAGCAGCCGCCAGCCTCGAACCCACGGCTGCTGGGGCCCCATCGCCGAGGTGGGCCACCCCCGGCGATGGGCCTCCCAGCAGCCGCCCCAGCCTGAACCACGGCTGCTAGGGGCCCCATCGCAGGGAGGTGGGCCAGGTCCCCGCGATGGGCCTCCCAGCAGCCGCCAGCCTCGAACCCACGGCTGCTGGGGCCCCATCGCCGGGGTGGGCCACGTCCCCGCGATGGGCCTCCCAGCAGCCGCCCCAGCCTCGAACCCACGGCTGCTGGGGGCCCCATCGCCGGGGGGTGGGCCACGTCCCCGCGATGGGCCTCCCAGCAGCCGCCCCAGCCCCGAACCCACGGCTGCGGGGGGCCCCATCGCCGGGGGGTGGGCCACGTCCCCGCGATGGGCCTCCCAGCAGCCGCCCCAGCCTCGAACCCACGGCTGCTGGGGGCCCCATCGCCGGGGGGTGGGCCACCCCCCGGCGATGGGCCTCCCAGCAGCCGCCCCAGCCTCGAACCCACGGCTGCTGGGGGCCCCATCGCCGGGGTGGCCACCCCGGCGATGGGGCTCCCAGCAGCCGCCCCAGCCGAACCCACGGCTGCTGGGGCCCCATCGCCGGGGTGGGCCACCCCGGCGATGGGCCTCCCAGCCGCCCCAGCCTGAACCCACGGCTGCTGGGGCCCCATCGCCGGGGTGGCCACCCCGGCGATGGGCCTCCCAGCCGCCCCAGCCGAACCCACGGCTGCTGGGGCCCCATCGCCGGGGTGGGCCACCCCGGCGATGGGCCTCCCAGCAGCCGCCCCAGCCTGCCCACGGCTGCTGGGGCCCCATCGCCGGGGTGGGCCACCCCAGCGATGGGCCTCCCAGCCGCCCCAGCCCGAACCCACGGCTGCTGGGGCCCCATCGCCGGGGTGGGCCACCCCGATGGGCCTCCCAGCAGCCGCCCCAGCCCGAACCCACGGCTGCTGGGGCCCCATCGCCGGTGGGCCACCCCCCGGCGATGGGGCTCCCAGCAGCCGCCCCAGCTCAACCCACGGCTGCTGGGGCCCCATCGCCGGGGTGGCCACCCCGGCGATGGGCCTCCAGCAGCCGCCCCAGCCTGAACCACGGCTGCTGGGGCCCCATCGCCGGGGTGGGCCACCCCGGCGATGGGCCTCCAGCAGCCGCCCCAGCCTGAACCCACGGCTGCTGGGGCCCCATCGCCGGGGTGGCCACCCCGGCGATGGGGCTCCCAGCAGCCGCCTCGAACCCACGGCTGCTGGGGCCCCATCGCCGGGGTGGGCCACCCCGGCGATGGGCCTCCCAGCCGCCCCAGCCTGAACCCACGGCTGCTGGGGCCCCATCGCCGGTGGGCCACCCCGGCGATGGGCCTCCAGCCGCCCCAGCTGAACCCACGGCTGCTGGGGCCCCATCGCCGGGGTGGGCCACCGGCGATGGGCCTCCAGCCGCCCCAGCTGAACCCACGGCTGCTGGGGCCCCATCGCCGGGGTGGGCCACCCCGATGGGCCTCCAGCAGCCGCCCCAGCCGAACCCACGGCTGCTGGGGCATCGCCGGGGTGGGCCACCCCGGCGATGGGGCTCCCAGCAGCCGCCCCAGCCTGCCCACGGCTGCTGGGGCCCCATCGCCGGGGTGGGCCACCGGCGATGGGCCTCCAGCAGCCCCAGCCTGAACCACGGCTGCTGGGGCCCCATCGCCGGGGTGGGCCACCCCGGCGATGGGCCTCCCAGCCGCCCCAGCCTGAACCCACGGCTGCTGGGGCCCCATCGCCGGTGGGCCACCCCGGCGATGGGCCTCAGCAGCCGCCCCAGCTCGAACCCACGGCTGGGGCCCCATCGCCGGGGTGGGCCACCCCGGCGATGGGCCTCCCAGCCGCCCCAGCCTGAACCCACGGCTGCTGGGGCCCCATCGCCGGGGTGGGCCACCCCGATGGGCCTCCAGCCGCCCCAGCCTCGAACCCACGGCTGCTGGGGGCCCCATCGCCGGGGGGTGGGCCACCCCCCGGCGATGGGCCTCCCAGCAGCCCCAGCCTGAACCCACGGCTGCTGGGGCCCCATCGCCGGGGTGGGCCACCCCGGCGATGGGCCTCAGCAGCCGCCCCAGCTGAACCCACGGCTGCTGGGGCCCCATCGCCGGGGTGGGCCACCCCGGCGATGGGCCTCCAGCAGCCGCCCCAGCCTGAACCCACGGCTGCTGGGGCCCCATCGCCGGGGTGGGCCACCGATGGGCCTCCCAGCAGCCGCCCCAGCCTGAACCCACGGCTGCTGGGGCCCCATCGCCGGGGTGGGCCACCGATGGGCCTCCCAGCAGCCGCCCTCGAACCCACGGCTGCTGGGGCCCCATCGCCGGGGTGGGCCACCCCGGCGATGGGCCTCCCAGCAGCCGCCCCAGCCGAACCCACGGCTGCTGGGGCCCCATCGCCGGGGTGGGCCACCCCAGCGATGGGCCTCCCAGCCGCCCCAGCCCCGAACCCACGGCTGCTGGGGGCCCCCCCGCCGGGGGGTGGGCCACCCCCCGGCGATGGGCCTCCAGCAGCCGCCCCAGCTCGAACCCACGGCTGCTGGGGCCCCATCGCCGGGGTGGGCCACCCCGGCGATGGGCCTCCCAGCAGCCGCCCCAGCTGAACCCACGGCTGCTGGGGCCCCATCGCCGGGGTGGCCACCCCGGCGATGGGCCTCCAGCAGCCCCAGCCTGAACCCACGGCTGCTGGGGCCCCATCGCCGGGGTGGGCCACCCCGGCGATGGGCCTCCCAGCAGCCGCCCCAGCCTGCCCACGGCTGCTGGGGCCCCATCGCCGGGGTGGGCCACGCGATGGGCCTCCAGCAGCCGCCCCAGCCTGAACCACGGCTGCTGGGGCCCCATCGCCGGGGTGGGCCACCGATGGGCCTCCAGCAGCCGCCCTCGAACCCACGGCTGCTGGGGCCCCATCGCCGGGGTGGGCCACCCCGGCGATGGGCCTCCCAGCAGCCCCAGCCTGAACCACGGCTGCTGGGGCCCCATCGCCGGTGGGCCACCCCGGCGATGGGCCTCCAGCCGCCCCAGCTGAACCCACGGCTGGGGCCCCATCGCCGGGGTGGGCCACCGCGATGGGCCTCCCAGCAGCCGCCCCAGCCCCGAACCCACGGCTGCTGGGGGCCCCATCGCCGGGGGGTGGGCCACCCCCCGGCGATGGGCCTCCCAGCAGCCGCCTCGAACCCACGGCTGCTGGGGCCCCATCGCCGGGGTGGGCCACCCCGGCGATGGGCCTCCAGCAGCCGCCCCAGCTGAACCCACGGCTGCTGGGGCCCCATCGCCGGGGTGGGCCACCGCGATGGGCCTCCCAGCAGCCGCCCCAGCCTGAACCCACGGCTGCTGGGGCCCCATCGCCGGTGGGCCACCCCCCGGCGTGGGGCCTCCCTGCAGCCGCCCCAGCCCCGAACCCCCGGCTGCTGGGGGCCCCATCGCCGGGGGGTGGGCCACCCCCCGGCGATGGGCCTCCCAGCAGCCGCCTCGAACCCACGGCTGCTGGGGCCCCATCGCCGGGGTGGCCACCCCGGCGATGGGCCTCAGCAGCCGCCCCAGCCGAACCCACGGCTGCTGGGGCCCCATCGCCGGGGTGGGCCACGGCGATGGGCCTCCCAGCCGCCCCAGCCCCGAACCCACGGCTGCTGGGGCCCCATCGCCGGTGGGCCACCCCGGCGATGGGCCTCAGCAGCCGCCCCAGCCTGCCCACGGCTGCTGGGGCCCCATCGCCGGGGTGGCCACCCCGGCGATGGGCCTCCCAGCAGCCGCCAGCCTCGAACCCACGGCTGCTGGGGCCCCATCGCCGGGGTGGGCCACCCCCCGGCGATGGGCCTCCCAGCAGCCGCCCCAGCCTGAACCCACGGCTGCTGGGGCCCCATCGCCGGGGTGGGCCACCCCGGCGATGGGCCTCCCAGCCGCCCCAGCCTGCCCACGGCTGCTGGGGCCCCATCGCCGGGGTGGGCCACCGCGATGGGCCTCCAGCAGCCGCCCCAGCCTGAACCCACGGCTGCTGGGGCCCCATCGCCGGGGTGGGCCACCCCGATGGGCCTCCCAGCCGCCCCAGCCTGCCCACGGCTGCTGGGGCCCCATCGCCGGGGTGGGCCACCCCGGCGATGGGGCTCCCAGCCGCCCCAGCCTGAACCCACGGCTGCTGGGGCCCCATCGCCGGGGTGGGCCACCCCGGCGATGGGGCTCCCAGCAGCCGCCCCAGCTGAACCCACGGCTGCTGGGGCCCCATCGCCGGGGTGGGCCACCCCGGCGATGGGGCTCCCAGCCGCCCCAGCTGAACCCACGGCTGGGGCCCCATCGGGGTGGGCCACCCCGGCGATGGGGCTCCCAGCCGCCCCAGCCTGAACCACGGCTGCTGGGGCCCCATCGCCGGGGTGGGCCACCGGCGATGGGCCTCCCAGCAGCCGCCCCAGCCGAACCCACGGCTGCTGGGGCCCCATCGCCGGGGTGGCCACCCCGGCGATGGGCCTCCAGCAGCCGCCCCAGCCTCGAACCCACGGCTGCTGGGGCCCCATCCGGGGTGGGCCACCCCGGCGATGGGCCTCCCAGCAGCCGCCCCAGCCTCCCCACGGCTGCTGGGGCCCCATCGCCGGGGTGGGCCACCCCATGGGCCTCCAGCCGCCCCAGCCGAACCCACGGCTGCTGGGGCCCCATCGCCGGGGTGGGCCACCCCATGGGCCTCCCAGCAGCCGCCCCAGCTGAACCCACGGCTGCTGGGGCCCCATCGCCGGGGTGGGCCACCCCCGGCGATGGGCCTCCCAGCAGCCGCCAGCCTGAACCCACGGCTGCTGGGGCCCCATCGCCGGGGTGGGCCACCCCGGCGATGGGCCTCCAGCAGCCGCCCCAGCCTGCCCACGGCTGCTGGGGCCCCATCGCCGGGGTGGGCCACCCCGATGGGCCTCCCAGCAGCCGCCCCAGCCTGCCCACGGCTGCTGGGGCCCCATCGCCGGGGGGTGGGCCACCCCCCGACGATGGGCCTCCCAGCAGCCGCCCCACCCTCGAACCCACGGCTGCTGGGGCCCCATCGCCGGGGGGTGGGCCACCCCCCGGCGATGGGGCCTCCCAGCAGCCGCCCCAGCCTCGCACCCACGGCTGCTGGGGGCCCCATCGCCGGGGGGTGGGCCACCCCCCGGCGCTGGGGCCTCCCCGCAGCCGCCAGCCTGAACCCACGGCTGCTGGGAGGCCCCATCGCCGGGGGGTGGGCCACCCCCCGGCGATGGGGCCTCCCAGCAGCCGCCCCAGCCTCGAACCCACGGCTGCTGGGGGCCCCATCGCCGGGGTGGGCCACCCCGATGGGCCTCCCAGCCGCCCCAGCCTCGAACCACGGCTGCTGGGGCCCCATCGCCGGGGTGGGCCACGCCCCGGCGATGGGCCTCCCAGCAGCCGCCCCAGCCTGAACCACGGCTGCTGGGGCCCCATCGCCGGGGTGGGCCACGCCCCCGCGATGGGCCTCCCAGCAGCCGCCCCAGCTCGAACCCACGGCTGCTGGGGCCCCATCGCCGGGGTGGGCCACCCCGCGATGGGCCTCCCAGCAGCCCCAGCCTGAACCCACGGCTGCTGGGGCCCCATCGCCGGGGGGTGGGCCACCCCCGATGGGCCTCCCAGCAGCCGCCCCAGCCTCGAACCCACGGCTGCTGGGGGCCCCATCGCCGGGGGGTGGGCCACCCCCCGGCGATGGGCCTCCCAGCAGCCGCCCCCGCCTCGAACCCACGGCTGCTGGGGGCCCCATCGCCGGGGGGTGGGCCACCCCCCGGCGATGGGCCTCCCAGCAGCCGCCCCAGCCGCGAACCCACGGCTGCTGGGGGCCCCATCGCCGGGGGGTGGGCCACGACCCCGCCCTGGGCCTCCCAGCAGCCGCCAGCCTGAACCCACGGCTGGGGGCACCATCGCCGGGGGGTGGGCCACCCCCCGGCGATGGGCCTCCCAGCAGCCGCCCCAGCCTCGAACCCACCGCTGCTGGGGGCCCCATCGCCGGGGGGTGGGCCACGCCCCGGCGATGGGCCTCCCAGCAGCCGCCCCAGCCTCGAACCCACGGCTGCTGGGGGCCCCATCGCCGGGGGGTGGGCCACCCCCCGGCGATGGGCCTCCCAGCAGCCGCCCCAGCCTGAACCCACGGCTGGGGCCCCATCGCCGGGGTGGGCCACCCCGGCGATGGGCCTCCAGCAGCCGCCCCAGCTGAACCCACGGCTGCTGGGGCCCCATCGCCGGGGTGGCCACCCCGGCGATGGGCCTCAGCAGCCGCCCCAGCCTGAACCACGGCTGCTGGGGCCCCATCGCCGGGGTGGGCCACCCCGATGGGCCTCCAGCAGCCGCCCCAGCCTGAACCACGGCTGCTGGGGCCCCATCGCCGGGGGGTGGGCCACCCCCCGGCGATGGGCCTCCCAGCAGCCGCCCCAGCCTCGAACCCACGGCTGCCGGGGCCCCATCGCCGGGGTGGGCCACCCCGGCGATGGGGCTCCCAGCAGCCGCCCCAGCTGAACCCACGGCTGCTGGGGCCCCATCGCCGGGGTGGGCCACCCCGGCGATGGGCCTCCCAGCAGCCCCAGCCTCGAACCCACGGCTGCTGGGGCCCCATCGGGGTGGGCCACCCCAGCGATGGGGCTCCCAGCAGCCGCCCCAGCCTCGAACCCACGGCTGCTGGGGCCCCATCGCCGGTGGGCCACCCCGGCGATGGGGCTCCCAGCAGCCGCCAGCCTGAACCCACGGCTGCTGGGGCCCCATCGCCGGGGGGTGGGCCACCCCCCGGCGATGGGGCTCCCAGCAGCCGCCAGCCTGAACCCACGGCTGCTGGGGCCCCATCGCCGGGGTGGGCCACCCCCGGCGATGGGCCTCCCAGCAGCCGCCCCAGCCTGAACCACGGCTGCTGGGGCCCCATCGCCGGGGTGGGCCACCCCAGCGATGGGCCTCCCAGCAGCCGCCCCAGCCGCCCACGGCTGCTGGGGCCCCATCGCCGGGGTGGGCCACCCCAGCGATGGGGCTCCCAGCAGCCGCCCCAGCCGCCCACGGCTGCTGGGGCCCCATCGCCGGGGTGGGCCACCCCGGCGATGGGCCTCCCAGCCGCCCCAGCCGCCCACGGCTGCTAGGGGCCCCATCGCCGGGGGGTGGGCCACGTCCCCGCGATGGGCCTCCCAGCAGCCGCCCCAGCCTCGAACCCACGGCTGGTGGGGGCCCCATCGCCGGGGTGCAGGCACCCCGGCGATGGGCCTCCCAGCAGCCGCCCCAGCTGAACCCACGGCTGGGGCCCCATCGGGGTGGGCCACCCCAGCGATGGGCCTCCCAGCAGCCGCCAGCCTGAACCCACGGCTGCTGGGGCCCCATCGCCGGGGTGGGCCACCCCGATGGGCCTCCAGCAGCCGCCCCAGCTCGAACCCACGGGGGCTAGGGGCCCCATCGCCGGGGGGTGGGCCACGTCCCCGCGATGGGCCTCCCAGCAGCCGCCCCAGCCTCGAACCCACGGCTGCTGGGGCCCCATCGCGGGGTGCAGGCACCCCAGCGATGGGCCTCCCAGCAGCCCCAGCCTGAACCCACGGCTGCTGGGGCCCCATCGCCGGGGGGTGGGCCACCCCCCGGCGATGGGCCTCCCAGCAGCCGCCCCAGCTCAACCCACGGCTGCTGGGGCCCCATCGCGGGGGGGTGGGCCACCCCCCGGCGATGGGCCTCCCAGCAGCCGCCCCAGCCTGCCCACGGCTGCTGGGGCCCCATCGCCGGGGGGTGGGCCACCCCCCGGCGATGGGCCTCCCAGCAGCCCCAGCCTGAACCCACGGCTGCTGGGGCCCCATCGCCGGGGTGGGCCACCCCCCGGCGATGGGCCTCCCAGCAGCCGCCCCAGCCCGCCCCACGGCTGCTGGGGCCCCATCGCCGGGGGGTGGGCCACCCCCCGGCGATGGGGCTCCCAGCAGGCGCCCCAGCCCGCCCCACGGCTGCTGGGGCCCCATCGCCGGGGTGGGCCACCCCGGCGATGGGCCTCAGCAGCCGCCCCAGCCGCCCCACGGCTGCTGGGGCCCCATCGCCGGGGTGGGCCACCCCCGGGCGATGGGCCTCCCAGCAGCCGCCAGCCTGAACCCACGGCTGCTGGGGCCCCATCGCCGGGGTGGGCCACCCCGATGGGCCTCCCAGCAGCCGCCCCAGCCTCGCACCCACGGCTGCTGGGGGCCCCATCGCCGGGGGGTGGGCCACGCCCCGGCGATGGGCCTCCCAGCAGCCGCCCCAGCCTCGCACCCACGGCTGCTGGGGGCCCCATCGCCGGGGGGTGGGCCACGCCCCGGCGATGGGCCTCCCAGCAGCCGCCCCAGCCTCGCACCCACGGCTGCTGGGGGCCCCATCGCCGGGGGGTGGGCCACCCCCCGGCGATGGGCCTCCCAGCAGCCGCCCCAGCCTCGAACCCACGGCTGCCGGGGGCCCCATCGCCGGGGTGGGCCACCCCAGCGATGGGGCTCCCAGCAGCCGCCCCAGCTGAACCCACGGCTGCTGGGGCCCCATCGCCGGGGTGGCCACCCCGGCGATGGGCCTCCCAGCAGCCGCCCCAGCCCGCCCCACGGCTGCTGGGGCCCCATCGCCGGGGTGGGCCACCCCGGCGATGGGCCTCCCAGCAGCCGCCCCAGCCGCCCCACGGCTGCTGGGGCCCCATCGCCGGGGTGGGCCACCCCGGCGATGGGGCTCCCAGCAGCCGCCCCAGCCCGCCCCACGGCTGCTGGGGGCCCCATCGCCGGGGTGGGCCACCCCCGGCGGGCCTCCCAGCAGCCCCAGCCTGAACCACGGCTGCTGGGGCCCCATCGCCGGGGTGGGCCACCCCCCGGCGATGGGCCTCCCAGCAGCCGCCCCAGCCGCCCCACGGCTGCTGGGGCCCCATCGCCGGGGTGGGCCACCCCGGCGATGGGCCTCCAGCAGCCGCCCCAGCCCGCCCCACGGCTGCTGGGGCCCCATGGCCGGGGGGTGGGCCACCCCCCGGCGATGGGCCTCCCAGCAGCCGCCCCAGCCCGCCCCTGGCTTCTGGGGCCCCATCGCCGGGGTGGGCCACCCCGGCGATGGGCCTCCAGCAGCCGCCCCAGCCGCCCCTGGCTTCTGGGGCCCCATCGCCGGGGTGGGCCACCCCGGCGATGGGGCCCCAGCCAGGGGCGGGCGGGGGTGGCTGGGAGCCCCATCGCCGGTGCAGGCACCCCAGCGATGGGGCTCCCAGCCGCCCCAGCTGAACCCACGGCTGGGGCCCCATCGCCGGGGTGGGCCACCCCGATGGGCCTCCCAGCCGCCCCAGCTGAACCCACGGCTGCTGGGGCCCCATCGCCGGGGTGGGCCACCCCGATGGGCCTCCAGCAGCCGCCCCAGCTGAACCCACGGCTGCTGGGGCCCCATCGGGGTGGGCCACCCCCCGGCGATGGGGCTCCCAGCCGCCCCAGCCTGAACCCACGGCTGCTGGGGCCCCATCGCCGGGGTGGGCCACCCGGCGATGGGCCTCCCAGCAGCCGCCCCAGCTGAACCCACGGCTGCTGGGGCCCCATCGCCGGGGTGGGCCACCGCGATGGGCCTCCCAGCAGCCGCCCCAGCCTGAACCACGGCTGCTGGGGCCCCATCGCCGGGGTGGGCCACCCCAGCGATGGGCCTCCCAGCAGCCGCCCCAGCCCGCCCCTGGCTGGGGCCCCATCGCCGGGGTGGGCCACCCCGGCGATGGGCCTCCCAGCCGCCCCAGCCCGCCCCTGGCTGGGGCCCCATCGCCGGGGTGGGCCACCCGGCGATGGGCCTCCAGCAGCCGCCCCAGCCTGAACCACGGCTGCTGGGGCCCCATCGCCGGGGTGGGCCACCCCGGCGATGGGCCTCAGCAGCCGCCCCAGCCGCCCCTGGCTTCTGGGGCCCCATCGCCGGGGTGGGCCACCCCGGCGATGGGCCTCCCAGCAGCCGCCCCAGCCTGAACCACGGCTGCTGGGGCCCCATCGCCGGGGTGGGCCACCGGCGATGGGCCTCCAGCAGCCCCAGCCTGAACCACGGCTGCTGGGGCCCCATCGCCGGGGTGGGCCACCCCGGCGATGGGCCTCCCAGCAGCCGCCCCAGCTCAACCCACGGCTGCTGGGGCCCCATCGCCGGGGTGGGCCACCCCGCGATGGGCCTCCCAGCAGCCGCCCCAGCTGAACCCACGGCTGGGGCCCCATCGCCGGGGTGGGCCACCCCAGCGATGGGCCTCCAGCAGCCGCCCCAGCTCGAACCCACGGCTGCTGGGGCCCCATCGCCGGGGTGGCCACCCCGGCGATGGGCCTCCCAGCAGCCCCAGCCTGAACCACGGCTGCTGGGGCCCCATCGCCGGGGTGGGCCACCGGCGATGGGCCTCCCAGCAGCCGCCCCAGCCTGAACCCCACGGTTGCTGGGGCCCCATCCGGGGTGGGCCACCGGCGATGGGCCTCCCAGCCGCCCCAGCCCGCCCCTGGCTGGGGCCCCATCGCCGGTGGGCCACCCCAGCGATGGGGCTCCCAGCCGCCCCAGCTCAACCCACGGCTGCTGGGGCCCCATCGCCGGGGTGGGCCACCCCGATGGGCCTCCCAGCAGCCGCCCCAGCTCGAACCCACGGCTGCTGGGGCCCCATCGGGGTGGGCCACCCCGATGGGCCTCCCAGCAGCCCCAGCCTCGAACCCACGGCTGCTGGGGCCCCATCGGGGTGGGCCACCGGCGATGGGGCTCCCAGCCGCCACCCAGCCCGCCCCTGGCTGGGAGCCCGATCTGGGGTGCCTGCACCGGCGATGGGGCTCCAGCCAGGGGCGGGCCGGGGTGGCGGCTGGGAGCCCGATCTGGGGTGCCTGCACCGGCGATGGGCCTCCCAGCCGCCCCAGCTGAACCCACGGCTGGGGCCCCATCGGGGTGGGCCACCGCGATGGGCCTCCAGCAGCCCCAGCCTGAACCACGGCTGCTGGGGCCCCATCGCCGGTGGGCCACCCCGGCGATGGGCCTCCAGCAGCCGCCCCAGCTCGCCCCTGGCTTCTGGGGCCCCATCGCCGGGGTGGGCCACCCCGGCGATGGGCCTCCCAGCAGCCGCCCCAGCCTGCCCACGGCTGCTGGGGCCCCATCGCCGGGGTGGGCCACCGGCGATGGGCCTCCAGCAGCCGCCCCAGCCCGCCCCTGGCTTCTGGGGCCCCATCGCCGGGGTGGGCCACCCCGGCGATGGGCCTCCCAGCAGCCGCCCCAGCCTGCCCACGGCTGCTGGGGCCCCATCGCCGGTGGGCCACCCCCGATGGGCCTCCCAGCAGCCCCAGCCTGAACCCACGGCTGGGGCCCCATCGCCGGTGGGCCACCCCCGATGGGCCTCCAGCAGCCGCCCCAGCCTGAACCCACGGCTGGGGCCCCATCGCCGGGGTGGGCCACCCCGCGATGGGCCTCCCAGCAGCCCCAGCCTGAACCACGGCTGCTGGGGCCCCATCGCCGGTGCAGGCACCCCAGCGATCGGGCTCCCAGCCAGGGGCGGGCTGGGTGGCGGCTGGGAGCCCGATCGCTGGGGTGCCTGCACCCCGGCGATGGGGCTCAGAAGCCAGGGGCGGGCTGGTGGCGGCTGGGAGCCCGATCGCTGGGGTGCCTGCACCGGCGATGGGCCTCCCAGCAGCCCCAGCCTGAACCACGGCTGCTGGGGCCCCATCGCCGGGGTGGGCCACCGGCGATGGGGCTCAGAAGCCAGGGGCGGGCGGGGGTGGCTGGGAGCCCGATGGGGTGCCTGCACCGGCGATGGGGCTCAGAAGCCAGGGGCGGGCTGGTGGCGGCTGGGAGCCCGATCGGTGCCTGCACCCCGATGGGGCTCCCAAGCCAGGGGCGGGCTGGGTGGCGGCTGGGAGCCCGATGGGGTGCCTGCACCGGCGATGGGGCTCAGAAGCCAGGGGCGGGCTGGTGGCGGCTGGGAGCCCGATCTGGGGTGCCTGCACCGGCGATGGGGCTCAGAAGCCAGGGGGCGGGGTGGCGGCTGGGAGCCCGATCGGGGTGCCTGCACCGGCGATGGGGCTCAGCCAGGGGCGGGCGGGGGTGGCTGGGAGCCCGATCGGGGTGCCTGCACCCCGGCGATGGGGCTCAGAAGCCAGGGGGCGGGGTGGCGGCTGGGAGCCCGATCGCGGGGGGTGCCTGCTCCCCCGGCGGTGGGGCTCCCAGAAGCCAGGGGGGCGGGGGTGGCTGGGAGCCCGATGGGGTGCCTGCACCGGCGATGGGGCTCAGCCAGGGGGCGGGGTGGCGGCTGGGAGCCCGATCTGGGGTGCCTGCACCCCGGCGATGGGGCTCCCAGCAGCCGCCCCAGCTCGAACCCACGGCTGCTGGGGCCCCATCGCCGGGGTGCAGGCACCCCAGCGATGGGCCTCCAGCAGCCGCCCCAGCCCGCCCCTGGCTGGAGCCCCATCGCCGGGGTGGGCCACCCCGGCGATGGGGCTCCCAAGCCAGGGGCGGGCGGGGGTGGCTGGGAGCCCGATCGGTGCCTGCACCCCGGATGGGGCTCCCAGCCAGGGGGCGGGCTGGTGGCGGCTGGGAGCCCGATCTGGGGTGCCTGCACCCCGGCGATGGGGCTCCCAGAAGCCAGGGGCGGGCTGGGTGGCGGCTGGGAGCCCGATCGGTGCCTGCACCCCGGCGATGGGGCTCCCAGAAGCCAGGGGGCGGGGTGGCGGCTGGGAGCCCGATGGGGTGCCTGCACCCCGCGATGGGCCTCCAGCAGCCGCCCCAGCTCGAACCCACGGCTGGGGCCCCATCGCCGGGGTGCCTGCACCCCCGGCGATGGGGCTCCCAGAAGCCAGGGGGGCGGGCCGGGGGTGGCGGCTGGGAGCCCGATCGCGGGGCGTGCCTGCACCCCGATGGGGCTCCCAAGCCAGGGGGCGGGGTGGCGGCTGGGAGCCCGATCGGGGTGCCTGCACCCCGGATGGGGCTCCCAGCCGCCCCAGCCTGAACCCCACGGTTGCTGGGGCCCCATCGCCGGTGCAGGCACCCCAGCGATGGGGCTCCCAGCCGCCCCAGCCCGCCCCTGGCTTCTGGGAGCCCCATCGCCGGGGTGGGCCACCGGCGAGGGGGCTCCCAGAAGCCTGGGGGGCGGGCCGGGGGTGGCGGCTGGGAGCCCGATCGCGGGGCGTGCCTGCACCCCGATGGGGCTCCCAGCCGCCCCAGCCTGAACCCACGGCTGCTGGGGCCCCATCGCCGGTGCAGGCACCCCAGCGATGGGGCTCCCAGCCGCCACCCCGGCCCGCCCCTGGCTGGAGCCCCATCGCCGGGGTGGGCCACCCCCGATGGGCCTCCCAGCAGCCCCAGCCTGAACCCACGGCTGGGGCCCCATCGCCGGTGGGCCACCCCAGCGATGGGGCTCCCAGCCGCCCCAGCCTGAACCACGGCTGCTGGGGCCCCATCGCCGGGGTGGGCCACCCCCGATGGGCCTCCCAGCAGCCGCCCCAGCTCGAACCCACGGCTGCTGGGGCCCCATCGCCGGGGTGGGCCACCCCCGATGGGGCTCCCAGCAGCCGCCCCAGCTCGAACCCACGGCTGCTGGGGCCCCATCGCCGGTGGGCCACCCCCGATGGGCCTCCAGCAGCCGCCCCAGCTCGAACCCACGGCTGCTGGGGCCCCATCGCCGGGGTGGGCCACCCCGCGATGGGCCTCCCAGCAGCCGCCCCAGCTCGAACCCACGGCTGGGGCCCCATCGCCGGTGGGCCACCCCCGATGGGCCTCCAGCAGCCGCCCCAGCCTGAACCCACGGCTGGGGCCCCATCGCCGGGGTGGGCCACCCCGGCGATGGGCCTCCCAGCCGCCCCAGCCTGAACCCACGGCTGCTGGGGCCCCATCGCCGGGGTGGGCCACCGCGATGGGCCTCCAGCAGCCGCCCCAGCCTCGAACCCACGGCTGGGGCCCCATCGCCGGTGGGCCACCCCGGCGATGGGGCTCAGCCAGGGGCGGGCTGGTGGCGGCTGGGAGCCCGATCGGGGTGCCTGCACCGGCGATGGGGCTCAGAAGCCAGGGGCGGGCTGGTGGCGGCTGGGAGCCCGATCGCTGGTGCCTGCACCCCGATGGGGCTCCCAGGCCAGGGGCGGGCTGGTGGCGGCTGGGAGCCCGATCGGTGCCTGCACCCCGGCGATGGGGCTCAGAAGCCAGGGGGCGGGGTGGCGGCTGGGAGCCCGATCGCTGGTGCCTGCACCCCGATGGGGCTCCCAGAAGCCAGGCGGGCGGGGGTGGCTGGGAGCCCGACTGGGGTGCCTGCACCCCGATGGGGCTCCCAAGCCAGGGGCGGGCTGGTGGCGGCTGGGAGCCCGATCGGGGTGCCTGCACCGGCGATGGGGCTCAGAAGCCAGGGGGCGGGGTGGCGGCTGGGAGCCCGATCGGTGCCTGCACCCCGGCGATGGGGCTCAGCCAGGGGCGGGCGGGGGTGGCTGGGAGCCCCATCGCCGGGGTGGGCCACCCCAGCGATGGGCCTCCAGCAGCCGCCCCAGCCTGAACCCACGGCTGGGGCCCCATCGCCGGGGTGCAGGCACCCCAGCGATGGGCCTCCCAGCAGCCCCAGCCTGAACCCACGGCTGCTGGGGCCCCATCGCCGGGGTGGGCCACCCCAGCGATGGGGGTCCCAGCCGCCACCCCCGGCCCGCCCCCCTGGCTTCTGGGAGCCCCATCGCCGGGGGTGCAGGCACCCCCCGCGATCGGGCTCCCAGCCGCCCCAGCCTGAACCCACGGCTGGGGCCCCATCGCCGGTGGGCCACCCCCGATGGGCCTCCAGCAGCCGCCCCAGCTCGAACCCACGGCTGCTGGGGCCCCATCGCCGGGGTGGGCCACCGGCGATGGGGCTCAGAAGCCAGGGGCGGGCTGGTGGCGGCTGGGAGCCCGATCTGGGGTGCCTGCACCCCGGATGGGGCTCCCAGCCGCCCCAGCCTGAACCACGGCTGCTGGGGCCCCATCGCCGGGGTGGGCCACCCCGGCGATGGGGCTCAGAAGCCAGGGGCGGGCTGGTGGCGGCTGGGAGCCCGATCGGGGTGCCTGCACCCCGGCGATGGGGCTCCCAAGCCAGGGGCGGGCGGGGGTGGCTGGGAGCCCGATCGGTGCCTGCACCCCGATGGGGCTCCCAAGCCAGGGGCGGGCGGGGGTGGCTGGGAGCCCCATCGCCGGGGTGGGCCACCCCGGCGATGGGGCTCAGAAGCCAGGGGGCGGGGTGGCGGCTGGGAGCCCGATCTGGGGTGCCTGCACCCCGATGGGGCTCCCAAGCCAGGGGGCGGGGTGGCGGCTGGGAGCCCGATCGGTGCCTGCACCCCGATGGGGCTCCCAGAAGCCAGGCGGGCGGGGGTGGCTGGGAGCCCGATCGCTGGTGCCTGCACCCCGATGGGGCTCCCAGCCGCCCCAGCCTGAACCCACGGCTGCTGGGGCCCCATCGCCGGGGTGGGCCACCCCGGCGATGGGCCCCCCAGCAGCCGCCCCAGCCTCGAACCCACGGCTGCTGGGGGCCCCATCGCCGGGGGGTGGGCCACGTCCCCGCGATGGGCCTCCCAGCAGCCGCCCCAGCCTCGAACCCACGGCTGCTGGGGGCCCCATCGCCGGGGGGTGGGCCACGTCCCCGCGATGGGCCTCCCAGCCGCCCCAGCCTGAACCCACGGCTGCTGGGGCCCCATCGCCGGGGTGGGCCACGGCGATGGGCCTCCCAGCAGCCGCCCCAGCCTGAACCCACGGCTGGGGCCCCAGCGCCGGGGGGTGGGCCACGTCCCCGGCGATGGGCCTCCCAGCAGCCGCCCCAGCCTCGAACCCACGGCTGCTGGGGGCCCCATCGCCGGGGGGTGGGCCACCCCCGATGGGCCTCCCAGCAGCCGCCCCAGCCTGAACCACGGCTGCTGGGGCCCCATCGCCGGGGTGGGCCACCCCGCGATGGGCCTCCCAGCCGCCCCAGCCTGAACCCACGGCTGCTGGGGCCCCATCGCCGGTGGGCCACCCCGGCGATGGGGCTCCCAGCCGCCCCAGCCTGAACCCACGGCTGCTGGGGCCCCATCGCCGGGGTGGGCCACGTCCCCGGCGATGGGCCTCCCAGCAGCCGCCCCAGCCTCGAACCCACGGCTGCTGGGGGCCCCATCGCCGGGGGGCGGGCCACCCCCCGGCGATGGGGCTCCCAGCAGCCGCCCCAGCCTGAACCCACGGCTGCTGGGGCCCCATCGCCGGGGTGGGCCACCCCGGCGATGGGCCTCCCAGCAGCCGCCCCAGCTCGAACCCACGGCTGCTGGGGCCCCATCGCCGGGGTGGGCCACCCCCGATGGGCCTCCCAGCCGCCCCAGCCTCGAACCCACGGCTGCTGGGGGCCCCATCGCCGGGGTGGGCCACCCCCGATGGGCCTCCCAGCAGCCGCCCCAGCCTGAACCCACGGCTGCTGGGGCCCCATCGCCGGGGTGGGCCACCCCGGCGATGGGCCTCCCAGCCGCCCCAGCCTGAACCCACGGCTGCTGGGGCCCCATCGCCGGGGTGGGCCACCCCGGCGATGGGGCCCCAGAAGCCAGGCGGGCGGGGGTGGCTGGGAGCCCGATCTGGGGTGCCTGCACCCCATGGGGCTCCCAGCCAGGGGCGGGCGGGGGTGGCTGGGAGCCCCATCGCCGGTGCAGGCACCCCAGCGATGGGCCTCCAGCAGCCGCCCCAGCTCAACCCACGGCTGCTGGGGCCCCATCGCCGGGGTGGGCCACCCCGGCGATGGGGCTCCCAGCCGCCACCCGGCCCGCCCCTGGCTTCTGGGGCCCCATCGCCGGGGTGGGCCACCGGCGATGGGGCCCCAGAAGCCAGGCGGGCGGGGGTGGCTGGGAGCCCCATCGCCGGTGCAGGCACCCCGATCGGGCTCCCAGCCAGGGGCGGGCTGGTGGCGGCTGGGAGCCCGAACGCGGGGGGTGCCTGCACCCCCGGCGCTGGGGCTCCCAGCAGCCGCCCCAGCCTGAACCACGGCTGCTGGGGCCCCATCGCCGGGGTGCAGGCACCCCAGCGATGGGCCTCCAGCAGCCGCCCCAGCCCGCCCCTGGCTGGGAGCCCGATCGCGGGGTGCCTGCACCCCGGATGGGGCTCCCAGCCGCCACCCCAGCCCGCCCCTGGCTGGGAGCCCCATCGCCGGGGTGCAGGCACCCCAGCGATCGGGCTCCCAGCCAGGGGCGGGCGGGGTGGCGGCTGGGAGCCCGATGGGGTGCCTGCACCCCGGATGGGGCTCCCAAGCCAGGGGCGGGCCGGGGTGGCGGCTGGGAGCCCGATCGCGGTGCCTGCACCCCGGCGATGGGGCCCCAGCCAGGGGCGGCCCGGGGGTGGCGGCTGGGAGCCCGATCGCGGGGGGTGCCTGCACCCCCGGCGATGGGGCTCCCAGCCGCCACCCGGCCCGCCCCTGGCTGGGGCCCCATCGCGGGGTGCAGGCACCCCGATCGGGCTCCCAGCCAGGGGCGGGCCGGGGGTGGCTGGGAGCCCGATCGCGGGGTGCCTGCACCGGCGATGGGCCTCCAGCAGCCGCCCCAGCCTCGAACCCACGGCTGCTGGGGCCCCATCGCGGGGTGCAGG
>JABBCR010000667.1:0-46420 GCA_014849445.1 Cercopithecus mona
GAATGGGATGGATCACACTCCTTGTCCTGAGGGGGAGATGGTTTCTTGCAGAACGAGGTGAAGGAGGTGGTTCTGCTCAGCAGTCAACAGTGGCCACATCTCCACCTGCAGCGACTTGATGGCTTCCGTGTCCTTTTCGTGGGCAGCCATGACCAAAGACTGGAGCAGCAGAAAGAGCTCCTCGGGAAGCTGGCCGCTGCTCTCCTGCCCGTGGCTGTCAAAAGCCTCCCAGGAGTACTTCTCCAGGGTCTGGGCGTGCTCCGGCAGCAGCTTGGCCGGCGGTGGTTGTAGGAGGAGCAGCAGCAGCACGCGGGACACCTCGCAGCGGACCAGCACGTCCGAGAAGGCGCCCAGGGCGGCGGGAGAGGGCGCCGCCGAGCCGGAGTTCGGAGGAAGCAGCGCGGCCGGTAGGGCGGGCGTCGCCCCGGTCCCGGGCCCGGGCCCGGGCTGGGGCCCCGGCGGCGGGGGCGGCGGCAGTGACTGCACCGGGTGGCTGCCGTGCTCCCGCGCCAGGCGCTGCATGCGCGTGAAGACCGCCAGGGCGCCGGTGTAGTCGCGCGCCAGCAGCTGGCAGGAGGCGGCCTCGCCCAGCGCCTGCAGCGCGGCCAGGGGCAGCTGGGGCAGCTGGAGCTGGGCGGCGCGCTGGAAGTGACCGGCGGCGGCGGCCGGCTGGCCCAGGTCGCGCAGGGCGGCGGCCAGCTCGAGGCAGAGGGCGGCGGCGGCGGCCGGCTGGCCCAGCTCGAGGTGCAGACGCACCGCGGCGCCCAGGGCGCTGGCGGCGGCCTGCAGCGGCTCCCCGTAGGCGGCGGGGCAGACCAGGCGCTGGCGCGCGTCGCGCTCCTGCCGCAGGAAGAGGCGGGCGGCCTCGGTGAGGGCCAGCGCCTCCCCGGGCCCGTGGAAGAGCGCCTGCTGGCAGCGCGCCACCGCCAGCTGGCACCAGGCCGCGTACGGCAGACACTCCTGGGCGCGCAGCTCCCGGCCCAGCTGTCCGAACTGCTCGCCGGCCTCCGCCACGTTCGGCTTCCGCAGGAACCGCTTCTTCAACTTGTTCGATACCAGCCGGTAGCGGGCCAGGAAGTCCCCGGCCTCGGGTCCCGGGCCGGCGCCGCCGCCCAGGCCGGCCGCCGCCGCCGCCATGCTCGCCGCCCCAGGCACTTCCGGACGCGCTGCCGCAGCTGGCGGACGGGCGGGGCGGGGCGGGGCGGGGCGACGTGCCCTGCGTCCCCCTTGGCGGGCTGCCGGCGTGCCCGCGCCCGCTCCCCAGCCCGAGCGTGCCCCTTGCCCTGGTGATGTGCAAAGAGCGGGATCGGAGGCGGGGCCTGGCCGGGCTGTGAGCGGCGCATGCAAATCCAGGGTCTCGGGGATGCGGAGCCAAGACCCTGGGAAGGTACGTGGGGCCTGGGCCGGCGCCAGCTGCTGCTAGCTCGGCTGCAATGCAGATGGTCTCGCTTGCTGAAGGCCTCCCACAGCCTCTCCATCTGAACATGACCCAAACTAAACTCGTGACCCTAATTCCGTGTCGGTGCATTTCTCGACTGTTTTCCCCCCACCGCTCACTCCTCCATCTTCCTGTCCAGGGCCCCTTGCCAAGCGCCGGGTCCACCTCTCCGTCCCCAGCCCGGTTGCCTTTAGGAGTCCATCCTGTCGCAACGCTGCAGTCATGGTCTTGAGGCCCACCCGCCCCAACGAACGCCATCATGCTGAGGACTTTCCCGGGCAGGCCCTGACTTGCTCAGAACCAGCGGGGGTGTCCCCTTCCCACCCAGGGCCAGTCCCCTGCACTGTCACCGGGAGGGACCGCTGCTCTGTGCCATCCCTGACTCCCACCCAACCCCAGACCCCCACCACCTCTCCATCCCTCCAGCTGTGGAGGTCTCACAACCCCCCACCCCACTCACTGCCCACGCCCCCAACACACCCCATGACACCGCCCAGCCCCCCACCCCAAGTCACCACCCACCCCCCCACCCATCTCACCGCCCACCCCCCCCCCACCCCAAGGCAAAGTGACTGAAGCAGGCAGGTGGGTTCCTTTAAACATTTTATTGACAGAATTAATGAAGACCCAAGACTTTGGGGCCCGGGTGGTGGGGGTTGATTTAAGGCCGGGGGTTCGGGCCGGGGGATTTGAGGCCGGGGAGTTTGGGGCTGGGTGGGTGGACGAGTGGACCTGCCAGGTCCCAGGGGCCGGGCGTCAGAAGCTAGTCCCCGCCGGGGGCCACTTGAGAGATGGTGGTTGTGTCAAAAAGGGTGCTCAGCAGCCTGTTGTTGTGAACCGCCATGTCCAGCAGCAGTGGAGTGATGTTCCTCTCTCCGTTGTTCTGGGCCTCGTTGCCCGCCAGCTCCAGGACCTTGGCCGTCAGGTACTCGATAACCGCAGCGAGGTAGACCGGCGCCGTGGGACTCAGGCGCTGAGCGTAGTGGCCCTCCCGTAGACCGCGCTCCACCTGGCTCACCGAAAACGAAAGCTCCGCTCGGACGGTGCGAGAGCGGGTCCGCCCCCGGCCGCCAGCCCCAGAGGACCGGCGATGGCTCCTCCTCCCCGACATGCTGGGCAGTTGAGTGTGCTATCTCGGCTTGCCCTAGCTAGACAAGATGGCTCTCAAGATGACAGTTACCGCGTCCAGTACTGTGTATCCTAGCGACCAGGGCCCAGCCCCTCATTGGCTGGGGAGCCGAGACCAATGGGCACGCACGTCCGGTGACGGGCACGCACGCGGTGACGGGCACGCACGTCCGGTGACGGCACGCACGCGGTGATGGGCACGCACGCGGTGACGGGCACGCACGTGGTGACGGGCACGCACGTGGTGACGGCCTCACAAGGGACACGTCCATCAGGTGACCTCAGCGCTTTCCCATTGGCCTCGAGGGAGCAGGCCTGGGCCTAGAAGTGACTGGAGGGCCATGGTGGGGGCAGGGGAATCCCGCTCGTGACCCTCTCTCTGCCAGTGGGAACTCTCCCTTTCTACTGGATGGGAACATTGTGGGAAAGACAGAGGGGTGGGCGAGGGGAGAGTGGGTACCACGCCTTCACAATGTTGCACATCCGTCACAACCACCTAGTTCCAAAACATTTTCAACACCCTCAAAAGAAACTGAAACCCCTGCACCTATAAGCAGTCACTTGCCACACGCCTCCTTCCACACCGCCACTACCAACCCCCACACCCCGCCACACACACCCCTCTCCCCGCGCCCATACGCACGTTCCGGATAGTCCCTGGCAACCACTTGTCAATCTGCTTTCTGTCGGTAGAGGTTAGCCTGTTTTGGAGATTTCCTATAGATGGAATCATACGACCAAATGGGAGGCCTTGTGTGTCTGGCTGCTTTCACTTAGCATAATGGTTTCATCAGGGTTCATCCATGTTATTCACTGCTAGGGTATGGAAATACCACTGATTGTTGCAGATTGATCTTGGGTACTGCAGCTTTGCTGAGCATACTCAGATAGGGTTGGCGTATTAGTCCGTTTCTACACTGCTATAAAGAACTGCCTGAGAATGAGTAATTCATAAAGAAAAGAGGTTGAATTGCCTCATGGTTCTGCAGGCTGTACAGGCTTCTGCTTCTGGACAGGCCTCAGGAAACGTGCAATCATGGCGGAAGGCGAAGGGGAAGCAAGCACCTTCTTCACATATTGGAGCAGGAGGAAGAGAGAGAGAACGTGCGCGAAGGGGGAAGGGCTGCACATTTTCAAACGATCAGATCTTGTGAGAACTCTTATCACAAGAATGGCAAGGGGGAAGTCCGCCCCCATGATTCTGTCACCTCCCACCAGGCCCCTCCTTCAACAGGTGGGGATTACAATTCCACATGAGATTTGGGTGGGGACGCAGAGCCAAACCATCTCGAGTTTTTTTTTTTTTTTTTCCTTTTGATGGACTCTTTAGTGTCCTCTATATAAGAACATGCCATCTATGCACGTATGAATAGAGATGGTTTTACTTGTTCCTTTCCAATCTGGATGCCTTTTATTTCTTTTTCTCGACTAATTACCCTGACTAGAACTTTGAGTACGGTGTTGAATTAGAAGTGGCAAGAGAAGACATCCTTTTCTCATTCCTGATCTTAGGGGGAAGTCAACCAGTCTTTCACCATTAAGTATGATATTATCTCTGGGTTTTTCATGGATGCCCTCTACCAGGTTGAAGAAGTTTCTTTCTATTCCTGGTTTGTTGAATGTACTTTCATGAAAGGGTATTGCGTTTTGTCAGATGATCCTTTTTGTACATGATTAAGATGACCATGAGTCCCTGCCCCCCCCAGCGCCCCCGCTCCACCATGCATTCTGTTAGTATGGCGTATTATATAAGTTGATTTTCACATGTTGAACCAACCATTAATATGGTGTATTATATAAACCGATTTTCACATGTTGAACCAACCTTACATTTGTGGGATAAATCCTGTTTGGTCATAGTGTATAAAGAGTGGTCAATAAACATTTCGTTGAAAGAATAGGAGTGGATCTGGCAAGCTTCTTGGAGTACAGTGCGTGTGTTAAAGAATCTGTAGCATGATGAGAAGCCAAGGCACTGGTGGGAGGAGGGGAGTTGCAACCAATTCATTAAGGCTGGAGAGTAGGATGCCAGTGGGGTAGTAGTGGTTGATGTGGCTGGGAAAGAGGTAGGCAGGAGCCAAGACATGGAGGCTCTATTATACCATGCTCAGGGTTTAGAATACCCTGTAGGCTACACTGAACCCACTGTGGTCTTTCAGCTTGGGAGTGACATGGTCTGATTTGCCTCTAGAAAGATCACTCTGGAAGCTGCGTGGAGAATTGAACAGAGAGGATTGTGTGTGGAGAATAGAACAGAGAGGACTGAGATTGGAATTAGAAAGCTGCTGTATTATACCAGTCAAGAAATGACAGATATCTCAACTAAGACAATGGCATTGGTAGATAAGATTAGGGGACAGAGTCCATGCAAAGTTTAGGTAGTAAAATGGCACACAGTAGGCACTCACTACATATTACTCATACTGGCGAACCTAGCTGGAGACATGATAATTCATTGTCTCATTCTTCAAAAAATATTGAAGGGTAGTGCCAGGCATACTGTGTTAAGCATTGAGACAACACCAACGAGAAATACAGATCAGATCCCTGCATGCAGTCTGGTGGAACATACAGACAAGGAACCGGTGTATAATTATAACACTATACTGTGATAAGTGCTATGAGAGGGGAAGTTCAAGGTGCTGGTTATAGTTCGGTTTGTTTGACTCCTCCAAATCTCATGTGGAAATTTGAAACCAGTGTTGGAAGGTGCGGTCTAATGGAAGGTGTTTGGGTCACGGGGTGGATCCTTCATGAATGACTTGGTGCCAGCCTCACAGTAATGAGTGAGTTCTCACTTGATTCATTCCCACAAGAGCTGGTTGTTAAAAAGAGTGTAGCACCTCCCCCTCCCCCCGCAACCTTGATTCCTCTCTCACCATGTGATCTCTGCACTTGTCGGCTCCCCTTCACCTTCTGCCACGAGTGGAAGCAGCCTGAGACCCTCACCAGAAACCAAGCAGATGCCAGCACCATGTTTCCTGTACAGCCTGCAGAATCATAAGCCAGATAAACCTCTTTTCTTTATAAATTACCCAGCCCCTCAGGTATTCCTTTATAGCAACACTGATGGACTAAGAAATTGCTGTAGGAACACATAAGAGGAGTAATTTACACAGACTTTTGGGATTGGGGAAATGTTCCTGGAGAAATGGTGTCCAATATGAAGCTTGAAGAATGAGTACAAGTTAGCCAATTGGAAAAGTGGGGCATTGGTTGGCAGGGAAGGGGCGTGGCGATGGGGAAGTGAAAAAGCTCTAGCATGACTCCACAGGGGTAGAGTGAGCTGACTACAGACTTTGGAGTCATTCCTGGACAAATGGGATGAAGGAGGAGGTCTGCGTATGGGTAGGAAGATGAGTTCAGTCTCGAGCATGTGAAATTTCAAATGCTTGTGGGATATCCATATGGAGATGAAGGATATTTGGCTTAGGAGTTCAGGAGTGAAGTCAATACTGAAAATATAGATTTGTGACTCATCAGGGTAGTTCTTGAAGCCATGAATGTAGTTGAGACCATTCAGAGAGAGCACATAGAATATATAAGGGGACCAAGGACAACTTCTTTTAAGGGGTAAGCAAAAGAGGAACATCATTGGAAGAAGACTAGAGGAGTGTCTCCACAGATAAAGTTGGTGCGGGGTGGGTGGAGGGAGGGGGGCATGCTGAAAGATAAGCCAGAAAGAGATGAGAGCAAAGGTTCAGAAGGAAGCCAGAGGAACTGAACAAGAAGTGACAAACTCAGAAACACTTGCTGAGTTCCAAAATGATAAGCATTAAAACCTGTTCACTGAATTAAGCAATGCAAGTGTTGCTGGGGGCCTTGGCAAGAGCAATTTCAATGGAGGGGTTGGAGGCAGAAACTAGACCAGACTTGTACTAGGAGCTCGTGAGAAATTCCAAGACATATCTTCCCAATACTGGGCAGCATGATAAATGTCCACATTAGAGAGAACTGGTGAGCAGGCCATGCTCAGCCAAGGCATTTTACATGCCTAATGGAATCTCGCGTAGAAACCTTCTCCAAGCGTAGAGGTAAGGGTAGGTCTGATGGCAACAATCTCACTTACTTTTCCTTCGTCTGCGAATGTCTTGATTTCCCCTGCATTCCTGAAGGTAATTTCACTTTGTAGACAGGGTTGCGGTTCTTTTGTTTCGCCACTGAGAAGTGTTATGCCGCTTCCTCTGGCCTCCATGGTTTCTAATGAGAAATATATTGCCATTCTACTTGCTTTTGCCATATAGGTAAGGTTTCCTTTCTCTCTCTCTCTCTGCTTTTGAGACATTTTTCCTAGGTCTTTAGTTTTCAGAAGTTTGACTGGGATGCTTCTTAGTGTAAGTTCCTTTAAGATTATTCTGTTTGGGGTTCACTCAGCTTCTTAAATGTATAGGCGTGTGTCTTTTGCCATATTTAGAATCTTCCAGCCATTATTTATTTGAATACTTTTTCAGTCCCACCCCCTTCCTCCTTTCCTTCTGGCACTACGATGACACAAAAGTTAGCTCTTTTGTCATGTTCCCACAGATCCCCAAGTTTCCACTCATTTTTCCCCCAGTCACTTAGGCTCAGGCCACATGTTCTGACTGGGGGTTTTAATGTTAGTTCCACTTCAAAGCCTTTCCAATGGTATTTGGTTCTGTTAAGCATGATCAGCAGTCTTGGAGCTGGCGAGGTCTATATCCCTTACTCGGTACAGTTCTCAAAGTCTTTTGTATGTTGTATAGGATCACATCTGTACATACACAGCTTGGGGGTAAGCCCAGAAGTTCATACGCAGCTTCATGGGTTTACTTTCCCAAGCACTTCCTCCCTCCCTGCAATCTCCCCAGCACTTTCTGGTTCCCTCAGCTTCCCCTTTTTAACCTTCTAGCCAGAAAGCTGTTGCTATTGCTTTAGGTACTCTTCTCTGCCGCACACTTCCTGTGCCTTTGCCTTCCTCTGGTGTCATTTGGCAGGAAGACCAAAGAGAGAAAAAAGAAGGCATGGGCACCCTCTTGGGACCTACAATCAGGGAGGAAGGTTACTTTCCTTCAGAGTTTTAATCACCTGAAGGCCCTGGCGGCTGCCACTGTCACTGTCTCTACCTCTGTCACCACCACTGCTGCCACAGGATTGCCTGTGGGCTAGAACATGAAAGTACGAAGAAAAGAAGAAAGAAAAACCGGGGATCCCCTTGACTATCGCTGAGGGTTGGTATTCCCTTTTCCCTCTTCTCAAGTCAGAACCAGAGCTCTCTCTGTTCACACCACTGTCTACTTCTAACTTGCAGGCTACATTGAGCCAAGGATACTAAAGGGGGAAAATGTCAAATTCACTGCTGTTTCAGTGGTGCTTCAAGTTGTATGTAGTCTTTCCCCAGTCTGTCTCCTTCCATATACTTTTCAGAGTCTTCAAATAGCTGGCCCATGAACTGTATCCACATTTTATAGCTGCATTCAGTGGAGTGTGCATGCTTCATCTCGCCCAGGAGCAGAAACATTCTGGAGATGTTACATTTTACTTTTATATTTAAGTGGAACAAATTTGTTCCCTTGTAAGTAATTGATTGTGTGTGTGTGTGTGTGTGTGCGCGTGCGTGCGTGCGCGCGCTTAGGTGCAGAAAAAAATTCTTTGAAGTACCATAACACAACTAGAATATATCTCAATGTTGATTGTCCTGCATCAATTTTTCCTGGTAGAGACTTTGTCCTTTTGAGGAGCAGGTTCAATTCTTCCTTTATTTCTGGAAACTTTTCACATACGGCATCTGTGGATATTTTTCTATTCCATTTATTAGGCTCTTTACTTAAGGCATGTAAATTATCGTAATGTTGGATAAGCATTAGCGTGACCACCTAAAGTTCTTCCTCCACGCGCTTGTTTTGATTTGTATGCATATCTCTTCTGCATCTTGCTCTTCCTAATTTACTTCTTTGATCCACCATGTGGTTCTTTGGGTTCTCGGTTTCTTTTCTGAGCTCAGTAATCTCCTTTTTAAAAAAAAAAAAAAAAAATCAAATTTGGTTACCAATCATCTGGTCTTTGAAACTTTGTTAAGTTGAAATCGTATTTTACATGGCTTAGAGAAGTCTAGGGTTAGTTGCATCTGTTCCTTGTTTTATGCATTCTTCCAGTCTGTGATGGTTATCTGTCTTTTGTATACTATGATGATTTCTTTCCTACTCTTTTCTTTCTTTCTTTCTTTCTTTCTTTCTTTCTTTCTTTCTTTTTCTTTCTTTCTTTCTTTCTTTCTTTTTCTTTCTTTCTTTCTTTCTTTTCTTTCTTTCTTCTTCTTTTTCTTTCTTTCTCTCTCTCTCTCATTCTCTCTCTTTCCTTATTTCTTTTCTTCTTCTTCCTTCCCTCCTCCCCTCTTCTCTTTTTCCCTCCTTTCTTCCTTCTTTTTTCCTTCCTTCCTCCCTCCCTCTCTCTCTCCTTTTCCCTCTCCCTCTCTATCCCTGTAGATTGTTAGCATCATTGCTAAACCATTTATTTTTATTTCAGTTATGGAAAACATTGTCAGACTTTCTATTTGCTCTAATATTCTGAGGGTGATAATTTGAGGGCAGGCGGGATGTTGATTTCAATCTACCTTTTTTTCTAAGATCTTGCTAAATATCGTCTATCATGCTCCACTCCATCCATGCAAGGGTGTGTCTTACTCTGAGGGTTTTGTTTTGTTTGCCCAACTCAGCACAGTGTCTTGGAAAATGGAAAGAATTGGGAGCCTTCCTACCGCTGGTGAAATCTAGGAGTGGCAATTGAGGACTTCTATTCACAAAGGTATTTACTTAATTTTTTTCTGCTTATTCTCTCAGTCCATTTCTCCTCAAGTCAGAGAGCCTTACATCCCATTCTCAGGATCTAATTGGCTCACATTGTTTTTCCTCAGTATTGCTTCCAGGGGGTGGGGACAGAATCAGAAGTGTGCTAAACCAGCCATCCTCCCCACTTGTGTGTGTGTGTGTGTGTGTGTGTGTGTGTATACACACACACACACATTCCTGGGAAGCCACTTTCCTCCCTCTCTCCTTCCTTCTCCTGCTTCTCCTCCTTATTCTTCTCTTCTTCTCATTCTGCTTTTTACCATTATTTATTTATTTGCTTATTTTTTATTTAGTACGAGAGGGGAAGGGAGATTCTTTTATCTTTCTTCACTCTACCATCTTTTACAAATAAATTGTAACAGTACTGACTCCAAGTTAGATAAAAGCTTGCGTGCTTGAATATGATTATTGCTTTGCTTGAGTTTGTAGATTATTCACTAAAAATAGCCTCAGGAAAACAGGACCTTCAACAGAGATAAAAGAAAACACGCCAACCAGCAACTCTGGGAAGGGGCTGACCAGCCTGGTAAGAATAGGCTGACGGTGCCTGTAGAAGGTCACAAAACATTGACCAAGAAAGCAGTGATTAACTGCCCACCTGAGACTGAATACGTTTTAGAAGAATGTTTTGATCATTATTTCCCCTACTTTCCCTGAAAAACCCCTAATCCAGAGGCACAACTCAGAGAGGTGATCACTGAACTCTAGTTCACTGACTCCTCCGGGTTGCTGACTTCTCAAATAAAGCTAACTTTCCTTTCATCAAAGCTCCTCTCTTTGAGTTTTTGGCCTTCAGGTGATGAATGGCCTGGACCGAATTCAGTTACAAAATCTCTGGTTTTGGAGGGTTATTTTTTTATTCCTGGGATATATTCTGGCTGACTTGGAGTTAGTTTTAGATAAATGTAAGCTTTCTAATGGATCTGAATCCGCACTAAGGGATATGAAATTTTCAAGGTCTTTTTATTTTTAATCGCAAACACTTCATTTTATCAAATCTTAATCGTCTCCAATTTCACCACAAACAATACAAGGACCTTGTCTTACAAGTCAATGCTGTCCAGTATTTAGTTATAATTTGGTCAGTTATATGGTTTTCATGCAGTCTATTTTTTTTTTTTTTTTTTTTGACTCATAGCCATGGTTACTAGTTTCTTTGTTTACCGTTCCTCTGTTGCATCTTGCTTTGTTCTTTTCGTTCAATTTCCTTTTAATGGAAGAACATCTTTAAGTCATTCTTTCAGTGAGGGTTTGTGAGTGGTCAGCCCTCTCAACCTTTGTTGAAGAATACCTTTACTGGCTGGGTGCGGTGGCTCACACCTATAATCCCAGCATTTTGGGAGACCGAGGCGGGAAGATCACTTGAGCTCAGGAGTTCGAGACCAGCCTGGGCAGCATACTGAGACTTTGTCTCTACAAAATAATAAATAAATAAATAAATAAATAAATAAATAAGTAAGTAAATAAATAAATAAATAAATAAATAAATAAATAAATAAATAAATAAATAAATAAATAAATAAATAAATAAATAAATAAATAAATAAATAAATAAATAAATAAATAAATAAATAAATAAATAAATAAATAAATAAATAAATAGTTGCATCTGTTCCTTGTTTTATGCATTCTTCCAGTCTGTGATGGTTATCTGTCTTTTGTATACTATGATGATTTCTTTCCTACTCCTTCCTTCCTTCCTTTCTTTCTTTCTTTCTTTCTTTCTTTCTTTCTTTCTTTCTTTCTTTCTTTCTTTCGTTCTTTCTTTCTTTCTTTCTTTCTTTCTTTCTTTCTGTCTTTCTCTCTATCTCTCTCTCTCTCTCTCTCTCACTCTCTCTCTTTCCTTATTTCTTTTCTTCTTCTTCCTTCCCTCCTCCCCTCTTCTCTTTTTGCCTCCTTTCTTCCTTCTTTTTTCCTTCCTTCCTCCTCCTCTCTCTCTCCTTTTCCTCTCCTCTCTATCCCTGTAGATTGTTAGCATCATTGCTAAACCATTTATTTTTATTTCAGTTATGGAAAACATTGTCAGACTTTCTATTTGCTCTAATATTCTGAGGGTGATAATTTGAGGGCAGGCGGGATGTTGATTTCAATCTACCTTTTTTTCTAAGATCTTGCTAAATATCGTCTATCATGCTCCACTCCATCCATGCAAGGGTGTGTCTTACTCTGAGGGTTTTGTTTTGTTTGCCCAACTCAGCACAGTGTCTTGGAAAATGGAAAGAATTGGGAGCCTTCCTACCGCTGGTGAAATCTAGGAGTGGCAATTGAGGACTTCTATTCACAAAGGTATTTACTTAATTTTTTTCTGCTTATTCTCTCAGTCCATTTCTCCTCAAGTCAGAGAGCCTTACATCCCATTCTCAGGATCTAATTGGCTCACATTGTTTTTCCTCAGTATTGCTTCCAGGGGGTGGGGACAGAATCAGAAGTGTGCTAAACCAGCCATCCTCCCCACTTGTGTGTGTGTGTGTGTGTGTGTGTGTACACACACACACACATTCCTGAAGCCACTTTCCTCCCTCTCTCCTTCCTTCTCCTGCTTCTCCTCCTTATTCTTCTCTTCTTCTCATTCTGCTTTTTACCATTATTTATTTATTTGCTTATTTTTTATTTAGTACGAGAGGGGAAGGGAGATTCTTTTATCTTTCTTCACTCTACCATCTTTTACAAATAAATTGTAACAGTACTGACTCCAAGTTAGATAAAAGCTTGCGTGCTTGAATATGATTATTGCTTTGCTTGAGTTTGTAGATTATTCACTAAAAATAGCCTCAGGAAAACAGGACCTTCAACAGAGATAAAAGAAAACACGCCAACCAGCAACTCTGGGAAGGGGCTGACCAGCCTGGTAAGAATAGGCTGACGGTGCCTGTAGAAGGTCACAAAACATTGACCAAGAAAGCAGTGATTAACTGCCCACCTGAGACTGAATACGTTTTAGAAGAATGTTTTGATCATTATTTCCCCTACTTTCCCTGAAAAACCCCTAATCCAGAGGCACAACTCAGAGAGGTGATCACTGAACTCTAGTTCACTGACTCCTCCGGGTTGCTGACTTCTCAAATAAAGCTAACTTTCCTTTCATCAAAGCTCCTCTCTTTGAGTTTTTGGCCTTCAGGTGATGAATGGCCTGGACCGGAATTCAGTTACAAAATCTCTGGTTTTGGAGGGTTATTTTTTTATTCCTGGGATATATTCTGGCTGACTTGGAGTTAGTTTTAGATAAATGTAAGCTTTCTAATGGATCTGAATCCGCACTAAGGGATATGAAATTTTCAAGGTCTTTTTATTTTTAATCGCAAACACTTCATTTTATCAAATCTTAATCGTCTCCAATTTCACCACAAACAATACAAGGACCTTGTCTTACAAGTCAATGCTGTCCAGTATTTAGTTATAATTTGGTCAGTTATATGGTTTTCATGCAGTCTATTTTTTTTTTTTTTTTTTTTTGACTCATAGCCATGGTTACTAGTTTCTTTGTTTACCGTTCCTCTGTTGCATCTTGCTTTGTTCTTTTCGTTCAATTTCCTTTTAATGGAAGAACATCTTTAAGTCATTCTTTCAGTGAGGGTTTGTGAGTGGTCAGCCCTCTCAACCTTTGTTGAAGAATACCTTTACTGGCTGGGTGCGGTGGCTCACACCTATAATCCCAGCATTTTGGGAGACCGAGGCGGGAAGATCACTTGAGCTCAGGAGTTCGAGACCAGCCTGGGCAGCATACTGAGACTTTGTCTCTACAAAAATAAATAAATAAATAAATAAATAAATAAGTAAGTAAGTAAATAAATAAATAAATAAATAAATAGCTGGGAGTGGTGGTGCTCACCTGTAGTCCCAGCTACTCGGGGGAAAAAAAAAAAATTAGCCAGGCATGGAAGTGCACACCTGTAGTCCTAGCTACTAGGGAGGCTGAGGCGGGAGGATCCCTTGAGCCCAGGAGATTGCACCACTGTACCCCAACCTGGTCGACAGAGTGAGACCTTGTCTCAATAAATAAATAAATAAATAGATAAATAAATAAATAAATATTTAAAAATATATCAAAAAGAATATCTTTACTTCACTCATTCTTGAACTGTAGTTTAGTTGGGTATGACATATCCCCCCATTCCCCGAATGCATTAGTGATATGATTCCATTTTTATTGCAGTTGGTGAAAAGTCTGCTGTCAGTTTACTATCCCTTTGATAGCACTGTCACTTTTCTTTCTAGTTGATTTTAAATCTTTCCCCTTTTCTTTGTTGACCTGCACCGGTTTCCCTGTGATTCAGTTTTATTGTTTCTTGCTGTGGCTCGTGCTTTTAGAATATGAGGAACTATGTCTGTTTTCAAATCTGAAAATTTCCAGCCAGTATCCTTTTGATTATCGGTTTACCCCTATTCTCTTTATTCTCTGATTCTGTCATTCCTATTAGAGGTTTTTTGGACCTTTGCATCCTTTCTCTGTATCTCTTAACCGTTTATACATTTGCTATCTTTTCTTGCTGCCTTCTGAATAATTTCCTTACTTCTATCTTCCAGTTCACTAAAGCAGATGAATCTGCTTTTAAACCCATCCTCTGAGCTTTTGCTGTCACTGGAAATAATGTATTTCATTTTTGGAAGTTCTACTTGGTTCTTTAAAGAAAGAAACCGGCCTCTTCTTTTTCCATAGAATCTTGATCTTTCTCATATGTTTGGATTACTTATTATTTCTAAGTATCTTACACAAACTTATTTTATACTCTCGGTTGGCTCTATTTTCTGAAGTTTTTGGCAGTCTAATCCTGCTCATCATTGTGTTTGCTGATACTCAATCACAGGCAACTGTTTTTTCCCTCAGGTGTTTTATAATTTTGTTCGTGAGTTCAGGAATTTGTTCAGTTGACTTCATCTCTGTGACTTCAGTGAGGTTTGACTGGGGGTGTATCTCTGGCTGTTATCTTTTTGATGTTAATTTGTAAGCTTGGGGTTTTCAAGACCTAAATAAGAGGTATTAATTCCAACCCTAGCCCTACATGACAATAGCCTTAGAGTTACAAATGACCAGGGGAAGCATTTTATTTTCTCCCACCAGAGCCCATGAAGAAACAAACTCTCTTGTCATCTCACCATGGTGGTGGGAAGACTTTTTTTTCCTAGTCCATCCTTTCATTGACTGTGTAGCCCTTGTGAGGCACCAAGGCTTTTCTCCTCTCCCTGGTGGTTATCGAATCCATTCCCCTACCAGCCTAACATAAATTCAAATGCCCGTTGAGCTGCTCTTTAGGTTCCTCTTTGTTTTTTGACACCTGAGGGTCAATTTCCATGGTAAGTTCATCATATGTGCATTCAAAGGAATATTTATTAAATTTTATCCTGCCTTTTAAAAGGTGCTTTGTAACAGGAGGGTTTTCAGGTTATCTAGTGTGCCCTGTTTTCAGAAATGGAAATTAATTTCCCCTTTAAAACTCCCAGAGCACTAAGAAGCTCCCACAAATTTTCTGGAAGAGGAATGTGATGGTGGGGAAGACTTTTCATGAATATGTAGCCTCAAAGAAAGATTGGTGCTTTGGGGTGCTAGACACTCAATGACAGCTTAAGACAAGTGAGGAAGGGCCTAGGAGGTAAAAGAGCCCTAATCGCTCAAAGCCACATGTCACAAGAAATTTTGGGAAGAAGAGCCACTTTATGAGCTGGTTACCTTCATGGATTTTTCTTCCCTAGGCTCAGAAGTGCAAAAATATGAAGATCCATTGCTGATGGGAATCCTTCCCTAAGCAAATGGTGGTGAGACATGGCTGCTTTTAGTGCATTTATTATATGTGACCATTTAAAAGCAGGTACTGAAGGCTGTGGAAGAGTCACAAGGTGGTACTCAAAATATGATTATATAGGTAACTGGGTGTGGCTCTTCCCTGAGGCACAAAGAACTGATTTTTGTGTACTCTTTGAAAGGAAATGTATAAAGTTGGTATTATGCTTTACTCAGAACATTTTTAAGAGGGTTGGGAGTGATGCAGTCACTTTAAAATGATATATAAGATTGAACACTCTGCTAAACTTCAGATAAGAGTATCCAGTTGCCTCTTGGACTTCCCTGCCTGGATGTTCTGTTCCACGTGTACCTCAAACTCAAATATATCCAAGACTGAAAACATCTTCTCTCCAAGCTCTCACCTCTTCTAATATATGCCCTGTGTGAATAAGGTGTGCCCAGTTGACCAAACCAGTAACCTGGGAGTCATCTTGTCACCTTCCTCTCCCTCAACCCCTCTCTCGCAATTAATTGGACACCAAGTTCAGTGGACTCTACCTTCAAAATGCCTCTCAAATCAATCCACGTCTCTCCTTGGCGTTGCTGTTGGGCAGCAGGGCCCAGGTTCCCACTCCTCTTGGAAATGACAGAGGTCTCGCCTCTTCTGCACCTTCCCCCGAGCTTGAGGAACTATCTTGTCCAGAGGAAATCCTTTCCCTTCCGTATTTCTATAGAATGCTGTCTAACACTTTGAATTCCCTTCAGGCTCTGGGTTTCAGAAATCAACACATAAAGAATCCAGGCTATTTGTTTCCCTCTAGGACGAAGTTAGAGTCTTGAGGGCAGCGAGGAAGGCAGGCATATGCATTGTTGCAAACCTTCTCAAGTGATTCTGATGTGCAGCTCCGGTCAAGAGCCACTGCACAACGTGGTGAGCTATTTGAATACAGGGACCATGCCTTTCAACTTGTGTTCATCAAAACACAACACAGCCAATACCTGATATAGAATCAGTGCTCAGTAAATGTTCCAGTGAATGAGTGAATACAAGAACTAAAGAATGATATGGTGCAAAGAAATGGATGAAAGGGATCTTACGAGCTACTTAGTGCAATCCCTTCATTTTTTTCAGTTGCCGTAGTGTTGGGATTGCTTGAGGCTCCTGGATGTTCACAGGATGTCATTTTTGGCAACCACAGACCACTAGCTACCTAGTGTTTTTAGGTGTTGTGTAGCAAGGAGGGATTTCGGGTTATGTAACCTGCAATATTTCCAGGAATGGAAATTATTTCTTTTTCCTTTTATGACTCACACAACATCAGGAAATTTCCACAAAATTCCCAGAAGAAGAACATGATGGAGGAAACCGCTTTCCCTATATATACATATTTTAATGGAACTGCCAGTGAAGCAGTAGATGTGGCCAGAAGACGCCACTTTCCTGGTGTCTCCTGAGAACTCTTTTCTCCCATTGGTTATTTTCACCTGCCTTCTTCTGCAGGTTCCTTTTTGTTTGGGCTCATTTTCCATTTTCTCTCTATCTAGGTTTGTTGAAAATGCAGGAGCGAGTGCTTCCCAACCTTCCCTACTCCAAACGCCTATGCACACGCACCCACTTGCACGTGTGCACGTACACGTACACACATATACACCCACACGTACATGCGTGTGCGCACACACACTCCTGGACTCTTGAGAAACTTTCAAAAGGAACTTATAGATAGGGTGAGGACTTTTATTATTATTTATTAATTATTATTATTATTACTTATATCTGAAATATAACATTTTAGACACATGGAGGTGCTCTAACCCCCAAATTCCTGTTTGTCTCTGGAAAGGAGCAGGCAGTCTAGGATGGGCAGGGACACACAAGACAACTTATCTTTTGCCATATGCATTAGGCCTAAAGTATTTACAAAGCAAGAGAGGCAGCTGTGGCAAGGCAGAAAAATCCCGGGATTCAGAATTAAAACAGCTGGGTTAGAGTCCTGGCTCTGTCACTTGCTCTCTAACTCTTAGTTTCCTCATCTGTAAAATCGGGGCAATGGTACTACTTCATATCAATACAACTGCAGCTGCAAAAGACTGGTTTAGGCACCCTTGTTCTGAGCTCCCACAGACTCCTTGTGCTTACCTGGTGTTAACATTGGCTGTTAATACATCTGTCTCCCATGGTACAAGGAGATCTTGAGGGCAGAAATTCTATTTGTCTGGCCTCCACTGTGCCTGCCCTCAGTACACAGCAGAGTGGCCAATGAATGTTGGTTGAGTGAAGGAAGAACAATTGGACATTTCCGTGTTTTTGTGTGTATAATTCCTGTTTTACTATCATCGGTAGGCTACCAGGATAGTACAAATCTAGTTTTATTGTATGTAAATTTGACATATAGATATTCCAAATTAACAGGACTTGATTCGCTCCCCATGTTACCTAACAACTACTTTTGGAAAGTTGTTAGATGCCTTTAGGAGTATATTTCAGTACATTTGCTCCCCTGGTTAGGGTTAGGGTTAGGGTTAGGGTTGTGTTCCCAGCACAAGCGTCTCCTCAGTAATAAGCCTTTACATGTGTGCACCAGTCCTTTAAAGAGGTTTTTGTTTGTTTGTTTGTTTGTTTGTTTTTTAAAGGTGTTTTCGTGTACACTGACTCATATGCTCCTCACAAGAACCCCATGACATAGGCAGGAAAGGTGTTCCTGCTACCACTTGACGGATGAAGAAACCAATGTTCAGAGACGTTAATTGAGTCACTACATACCATATCAAGAGCAAGTTTGTTTCAGAGCTGGGCCTAAAACAGAATCGGGTTTCTCATTTCACAGTCTGGTGTTCTTTACGCAATCCGTTTGTTCAGCCTGGTTGCATTTTGTAATGTAGCTTCAGTGATATTTTTTGCACCTCATCCTATTCCTGCTTCGCAACTGTACCTCCTACTACTTGCCTCAGCATACTCTCAATCGGGGCTTCTCAGGTGCTCAACCAGGGCCTCTCCCTCTACCCTGAACATGTCCTCTTGCAATTTTCTGCCACTGGATCTTTGCATCTGTTTTCACCTCTTGGTGGGCACCCCCTCCCCACCCCCATGTCACTGCAGGATCCTAGGCATCCTCTTGGTTTCAACTCAAAGACCACCTAACTTCATGAAACCTCTGCAGATGGGCCCTGCTGGATGAGATCTCTCTGCCCTTGAACACACAGAGTGGTCCATGTCTTGTTCTATATCCATTTCCATATCTGCTTCATTCCCTTCTCTACAGTGTCCCTTGCTCTGTGTTCTCACAGCCCTCTGTGCTCAGTTTTCACGGCACATATTGCCCTATGTTGTGAGCCTGCTTTCGCCCTGTGACTGTGAGCTCCTTGAGGACTGGAACCTTGTCTGATTCATCTCGGTATCTCCAGCACCCAGCACAGGGCCTGGAACACAGTAGTTGCTCCAAAAAATGTTGGATGAATGAGCGGATGGATGAATGAACACTACCCCACACAATGCCTTGGATAGAGTAGCTGCAAAATAATAATGGATTGAATTGAGTCTATAACCAGATCTCATTTCTTTTCATCCTATCTCAGTGCGAGATGAAGGTTCTTTATTCTGACTCAGGCTGTCACTTTCACTCCCGCTCTGGGTTCCATCCTATCCTGCCTCCCCAGGTGCCTCACTCCATCAATTACCTCTTCTCTCAAGAATCTCTAATCTCTCCGTCTTCTGAGCCTGGCTCCTTTCCTTGCAGTAACTAAAATGCTGAGGTCTCTCCTCCTACTCCAAAAATAAGTACCCTCAACTGAATGGGTGTCTTCTTCCTCACAGTATCAAACTATGTACCTCATTGGGGAGTAACCCAGCTGAGTGAGCCCTTTACTGGGGAGCCTTCAGTGTCAGTCTCCTTAGATCTTTTTCTCTCAGGTTGGTCAGATGGCTCACAGAAGACTCTTCCAGCTGCGAGAATTTTAGAGGCAGGGGCAGGGAAGAAGACAGGGGGTTCACAGCTTTCAGGACACATGCTTCCACTCAACACCCCTCTTTTCAGTACAGAACCCCAGCCCTCAACTAAGTCTGGGAACTCCCCATCCAGAGACCCTCTGCTTTACCCTCTCTAGGGAATAACACACCAGACTTCTGTCAGAGCACGGGAGGGCCAGCCCCTCACTGGCATTGACAGCAGGAGGGGATTTGGCAATGAATCTACTTCTTAAAGGAGTTTTCAAACAGCCTTCATTATTTTGATTCCCATCCCCCTTCACTTCCAGAGGGAACTCCACTTCCAGAGTTACCTTGTTACAGCCTTTGAGGATTTCTGGAGGTGGGGAGTAAATCGAGTTGGCTTTTTGCTTTTCCCGCTAAGGTCTCAGAATTCCTAGTTTGTGGCCTTCTTGGATCTGCTAAGTCAGTTGCCACTCATCCATCTGTTCTTCAGCATCCAAAATTTAGTTGTTGCCTCCTTTCCTGTTCTTCAACCCTTTTTATTTCATCTTCAATCCTATCCTTCTAATCCTTTCAAAAATCATATTTGCAGCAGTTCCAGTGGGGTATTGGGAGATGGTGAAGTTAGATGTGGAAGTATGTGCTCCACCTTAACTATGCATCATCCCCTGCATGGGTGTCTGCCTGCCTGTCTCATTGATTCTACATGCCTTTGTTACCACACCACTCTCCCTAAAACTCTCCAGACTCAGCTTTTCTCATCTGGCTCTCTGACCTGCTCTCTGACCATTCTGTTCTTTCAGCTGTCAGCCTTCGGACTGCCAAAACCCCAAACTAACTTCCTATCCAGGAACCCTCAGGCCTAGAAGTTCAGCTGTCTTGCCAATATATCTGTGCTTCACAACTTACCTACTCTCTCTGACCCCTACCATTTTCACATGCTTTTCCAATTCTGACTGTCATAAATTTGCTGCTTCCCTCTAAGTAGAATGTTGATTCCTGTCAAACACACAGGAATCACACAGCCCTGATTCCGCCTCTTCTCTCAAATACTGATATTGTCAACAATGATAAACAACTACTAGGTACTGAGGGTTTTTTATGTGCTGTTCACACTTTATACACATGTATAGATTCATTCTTCATCATAGATTTTTCAGGTAGCTGGCATTTATTAGCCCCACTTTGCATAGGTAGAAACACAGGCTCAAGGAAGGAAAGCAGCTTCCCAAAGTCAGAGACAGAATTCAAGCCCAGATCATTCCAAGTTTGTGCCCTTCCTATGACATGACACTGCCTCAGTCAAGGCATCAGAGAGGAAGCTAGAAAGCAGATGGTGAGAGGATACTGAGTACCTGAATTGGAGGGAGTGGCCACCATCAGTGGGTAGACGATGGAGAAAGATGAGGCTAACAGAGAAAACCCTTCACTGAGTTCACAGGTTTACACAGCATTAGCCCTTGTGATCTTCAGTTGTGCAGGGCACGAATCACCATGCCTGTCTGCCCACACAGAAAGTAAGCTAGAACACCACCACTAATCTATATGATATACACCAACATGGCTTAAGATGATTTATTGCAACTGTAAAAAATGCCCCCCCCCCTTTTTTTCCAGAAAGGAAGTGTGGATTGCGTTAATCAAGCTAAAGACTTTTTTATACTGCTTTACAGTCTGACACAGAAACAGACAGTCATAAAGATAAGCCCGAATCATCAAGAAAGTGCACAGTCGTATTTTGCCAACCCAACTGAGGGAATCAGGGAAGAGTAAAGTCCACATGGAAAAGGTTTCCCCTGACGTCCCATTCATGATGGTACAGTGAGTTCATGTTATGGAACGCTCACTGCTCCAAACACATGGCAATGATGGACAAAATATAAAAAGGTAAACTCAAAAAGGCATAGCCAAGACAAAACAAACAAAACAAAACAAAAACAAAAGATAATTGTCTCCATGTTGAAGTACTACACTTGTTGCTCTGGAAGCAAACCATGGTAGCCAGAAGCTAAGCTCCTGCAATGTATAGCGTTTCCAAAGTACCCTGAGCAAGATGGAAGACAAAAGCCAGGCTCACGGATTAAAGCCAAGGACTAGAATGGAGCTACCCACAAACCCACCAACCCCTGACTGTAAGTCTGACAAAAAAGAACCACCGCCAAACTCTGCCAGGGTCTTTGGTTCTGATGAGCTGCAGGCTTAGGGAGGTGAGGATGCAGACACGTTCTGGCCTCGTAACTAAGAGTTGAGCTAATCCACAGCTGAGCTAAGTGAGTGGATTTCCAATATTCCCAAGAGCACCCTGGGGCCAGTGATATGGATATGTTCTATCAAAGGGTTTTGAGCCTATCAACTGACTGGTATTTTGCAAGAGAAAAAAAAAGTACTGAATAGGTTAATTTCCTTCCATTCTTGGAAGAGGCAAAATTAGAAATGATGATTTTTGTTTGTTTGTTTGTTTGTTTGTTTTGTTTGTTTTCGAGACATGGTCTTGCTCTGTTACCCAGGCTGGAGTGCAGTGGCGTGATCATAGCTCACAGTAGCCTCGAACTTCTGGGCTCAAGAGAGCCTCCCACCTCAGCTTCCCTAGTAGTTGGGACGGCAGGCACTCGTGACTCCACCTAACTAATTTTTCTTTTAATTCTACTTTTTGTAGGAACGGGGTCTCACTTTGCTGCCCAGGCTGGTTTCAAACTCCTGACCTCAAGCGATCCTCCTGCCTTGGCCTCCAAAAGTGCTGGGATTACAGGCGTGAGCCATGGCACCTGGCCAGATTTTGTTTTTAAGTTTGAAATGCTTCATTTAGAGTTTATTAACCACTAAATCTCTCTCTTTTTTTTTTTTTTAACTTTTAAGTTCAGGGGTACAAGTGCAGGTTTGTTACATAGGTAAACTTGTGTCATAGGGGATTTGTTGCATAGATGATTTCATCACCCAGGCATTAAGCTTAGTACCCATTAGTTGTTTTTCTTGATCCTCTCCCTCCTCCCACCCTCTGTCCTCCAAAAGGCCCCAGTGTGTGTTGTCCCCCTCTATGTGTCCATGTGTTCTCATCATTTAGCTCTCACTTATAAGTGAGAACATGCAGTATTTGGTTTTCTGTTCCTGTGTTAGTCTGCTAAGGATAATGGCCTCCAGCTCCATCCATGTCCCTGCAAAGAACATTATCTCATTCCTTTTTTATGGCTGCATAGTATTCCATGGTGTATATGTACCACATTATCTTTCTCCAGTCCGTCACTGATGGGGATTTTGGCTGATTCCATGTCTTTGCTATTGTGAATAGTGCTGCAATGAACATACACGTGCATGTGTCTTTGTAATAGAATGATTTTTAGTCCTTTGGGTGTAGACCCAGTAATGGGATTACTGGGTTGAATGGTATTTCTGACTTTAGGTCTTTGAGGAATCACCACACTGTCTTCCACAGTGGCTGAACTTGTTTACAATCCCACAGTGTATACGCATTCCTTTTTCTCCACAGCCTTGCCAGCATCTGTTATTTTTTGACTTTTTAATAATGGCTAATTTTGGCTAATATTAGTTGGTATCTCATTGTAGTTTTGATTTGCATTTCTCTAATGATCAGTGATGTTGACCTTTTTTTCTTCATATGATTGTTGGCCGCATGTATGTCTCCTTTTGAAAAGTGTCTGTTCATGTGCTTTTCCCACTTTTGTATGGGGTTGTTTGTTTTCCTGTAAATTTGTTTAAGTTCCTTATAGATGCTGGATGTTAGACCTTTGTCAGATGCGTAGTTTGCAAATATTTTTCTCCCATTCTGTAGGTTGTCTGTTTACTCTGTTGATAGTTTCTTTCACTGTGTACAGCTCTTTAGTTTTATTAGACCCCATCTGTCAATTTTTTGCTTTTGTTGCAATTGCTTTTGGTGTCTTCATCATGAAATCTTTGCCCATGCCTATGCCCTGAATGGTATTAGAGTTTTCATAGTTTGGGGTTTTACATTTCAGTCTTTAATCCATCTTGAGTTAATCTTTGTATCTAGTGTAAGCAAGGGAGCCGGTTTTAATCTTCTGCGTATGACTAGCCAGCTATCCCAGCACCATTTATTGAACCGGGAATCCTTTCCCCATTGCTTGTTTTTGTCAGGTTTGTCGAAGATCAGATAGTTGTAGGTGTGCGGTCTCATTTCTGGGTTCTCTATTCTGTTCCATTTGTCTATGTGTCTGTTCTTGTACCAGTACCATGCTGTTTGGGTTACTGTAGCCTTGTAGTATAGTTTGAAGTCAGGTAGCGTGATGCCTCCAGCTTTGTCCTTTTTGCTTAGGATTGCCTTCGCTATTCAGGCCTTTTTTGTTGTTGTTGTTCTATATGAATTTTAAAATAGATTTTTTTTTCTCGTTCTGTGAAGACTGTCAGTGGTAGTTTAATGGGAATAGCATTGAATCTATAAATTGCTTTGGGCAGTATGCCCATTTTAATACTGATTCTTCCTATCCATGAGCATGGAATGTTTTTCCATTTTTTGTGTGTGTCATCTCTGATTTCTTTGAGCAGTGGTTTGTAGTTCTCCTTGTAGAGATCTTTCACCTCCCTAGTTAGCTGTATTCCTGGGTATTTTATTCTTTTTGTAGGAATTGTGAATGGGAGTTCATTCCTGATTTGGCTCTCGGCTTTACTGTTGCTGGTGTATAGGAATGCTAGTGATTTTTGCACATTGATTCTGTACCCTGAGACTTTGCTGAAGTTGTTTATCAGCTTAAGAAGCCTTTGGGCTGAGACAATGGGGTTTTCTAGATATAGGATCATGTCATCTGCAAGCAGGGATAGGTTGACTTCCTCTCTTCCAATTTGGATGCCGTTTATTTCTTTCTCTTGCCTGATTGCCCTGGCCAGAACTTCCAATATTACATTGAATAGGAGTGGTGAGAGAGGGCATCCTTGTCTTGTGCTGGTTTTCAAGGGGAATGCTTCCAGCTGTTGTCCATTCAGTATGATGTTGGCTGTGCATTTGTCACAGATGGCTCTTATTATTTTGAGGCATGGTCCTTCAATACCTAGTTTATTGGGAGTTTTTAACATGAAGGGATGTTGAATTTTATCAAAAGCGTTTTCTGCATCTATTGAGATAATCACGTGGGTTTTGTCTTTAGTTCTGTTTATGTGATGAGTCACATTTATTGATCCACATAAGTTGAACCAACCTTGCATCCCGGGGATGAAGCCAACTTGATCGTGGTGGATAAGCTTTTTGATGTGCTGCTGGATTCAGTTTGCCAGCATTTTGTTGAGGATTTTTGCATTGATGTTCATGAAGGATACTGGCCTGAAGTTTTCTTCTGTTGTTGAATCTCTGCCAGGTTTTGGTTTCAGGATGATGCTGGCCTGGCCTCATAGAATGAGTTAGGGAGGAGTCCCTCCTTCTCAATTTTTTGAAACCGTTTCAGTAGGAATGCTACCAGTTCCTCTTTGTACATCTGGTAGAATTCAGCTGTGAATCCATCTGGTCCTGGGATTTTTTTGGTTGGTAGGCTATTTATTACTGCCTCAATTTCTGAACTCATTACTGGTCTGTTCAGGGATTCAGTTTCTTCCTGATTCAGCCTTGGGGAGGTGTGTGTGTCCAGGGATTTGTCCATTTCTTCTAGACTTCCTAGTTTATGTGCACAGAGGTGTTCACAATATCCTCTGATGGTTGTTGGTATTTCTGTGGGGTCAGTGGTAAATATTCCCCTTATCATTTCTGATTGTGTTCATTCAAGTCTTCTCTCTTTCCTTCTTTATTAGTCTAGCTAGTGGTCTGTCTATTTTATTACTTTTTTTCAAAGAAGAAAAACAGCTTCTGGATTCTTTCATTTTTTGAAGAGTTTTTCATGTCTCTATCTCCTTCAGTGCAGCTCTGATTTTTGTTATTTCTTGTCTTCTGCTGGTTTTGGGATTTGTTTGCTCTTGCTTCTCTAGTTCTCTTAGTAGTGATGTTAGGTTATTAACTTGAGATCTTTCTAACTTTTTGATGTGCGCGTTTAGTGCTGTAAATTTCCTTTTTAACACTGCCTTCGCTGTGTCCCAGAGATTCTGGTACTTTGTATCTTTGTTCTCATTAGTTTCATAGAACTTCTTGATTTCTGCCTAAATTTCATTATTTACCCAAAAGTCATTCAGGAGCAGGTTATTCAGTTTCCATGTAATTGCATGGTTTTTAGTGAATTTCTTAGTCTTGATTTCAAATTTGATTCTTCTATGGCCCAAGAGACTGTTTGTCATGATTTCAGTTCTTTTGCATTTTTTGAGGAGTTTTACTTCTGATTATGTTTTACTTCTGATTATGTGGTCGATTTTAGAGTAAGTGCCATGTGGTGATCAGAAGAATGTATATTCTGTTGTTTTGGGGTGGAGAGTTCTGTAGATATCCACCAGGTCCATTTGATCCAGTGCTGAGTTCAGGTCCTGAATATCTTTGTTAATTGTCTGTCTCAATGAGCTGTCTAATATTGTCAGTGGGGTGTTAAAAAGTCTCCCACTATCATTGCGTGGCAGTCTAAGTCTGTGTGAAGGCCTCTAAGAACTTGCTTTATAAATCTGGGTGCTCCTGTGTTGGGTCCATATGTATTTAGGATAGTTAGATTTTCTTGTTGAATTGAACCGTTTACCATTATGTAATGCCCTTCTTTGTGTGTGTGTGTGTGTGTGTGTGTGTGTGTGTGTTTTAATCTTTGTTGATTTAAAGTCTGTTTTGTCAGTAACTAGCATTGCAACTGCTGCTTTTTTATGTTTTCCGTTTGCTTGGTAGATTTTCCTCCATCTTTTTATTTTGAGCCTATGTGTGTCATTGCATGTGCGATGGTTCTCTTGAAGACAGCATACCATTGGATCTCAGTTCCTTATCCAGCTTGCTACTCTGTGTCTTTTAATTGGGGCATTTAGCCCATTTACATTTAAGGTTAGTGTTGGTATGTTTGGATTTGATCCTTTCATCATGATGCTAGCTGGTTATTTTGCAGACTTGCTTACATGTTTGCTCTATAGTGTCACTGGTCTGAGTGCTTCAGTGTGTTTTTGGAGTGGCTGGTAACCATCTTTCCTTTCCACATTTAGTGCTTCCTTCAGGAGCTGTTGTAGGGCAGGTCTGGTGGTAACAAATTCCCTCGACATTTGCTTGTCTGAAAATGATCTTATTTCTTCTTCACTTACGAAGCTTACTTTGGCCTGATATGAAATTCTGGGTTGGAATTTCTTTAAGAATGTTGAATATTGACCCCCAGTCTCTTCTGGCTTGTAGGTTTTCCACTGAGACATCCGCTGTTAGTCTGAAGGGCTTCCCTTTGTAGGTGACCTGGCCTTTCTCTCTAGCTGCCTTTAACATTTTTTCTTTCATTTCAACCTTGGAGAATCTGACGATTATCTGTCTTGGGGATGTTCCTCTCGTGGAGTATCTTGCTGGAGTTCTCTGGATTTCCTGAATTTGAATGTTGGCCTCTCTAGCTAGGTTAGGGAATTTCTCATAGATGATATCCTGAAATACGTTTTCCAAATTGGTTCCATTTCCCCCATCTCTTTCAGGGGCACCAATCAGTCTTAGATTTGCTCTCTTTACATGAGCCCATATTTCTCGGAGGTTTTATTCATTGCTTTTCATTCTTTTTTCTCTATTCTTGTCTGCCAGTCTTATTTCAGAAAGCCAGTCTTCAAGCTCTGAAATTCTTTCCTCTGCTTTGTCTATTCTGCTATTAGTACTGGTGATTGCATTATGAAATTCTTGTAGTGTGTTTTTTCAGTTCCATCAGGTTGGTTACATTCTTCTCTATATGGGCTATTTTGTCTGTCAGCTCCTGCAGTGTTTTATCATGACTTTTAGCTTGCTTGCAATGGGTTACAATGTACTCTTTTAACTCAGTGAAGTTCATTCCTATCCATATTGTGAATTCTGCTTATCTCATTTCAGCCATCTCAGCCTCAGCCCAATTCCAAACCCTTGCTAGAGAGGTGATGAAGTCATTTGGAGGAAACAGGGCACTCTGGCTTCTTGAGTTTTCAGCGTTCTTGCACTGATTCTTTCTCATCTTTGTGGGCTTATCTACCTTCAATCTTTGAGGTTGCTGACCTTTGGATTTTTCTTTTTTTTTTTTTTTTCTTTTAACAGTCTGGCCATGTTTCTGTAGGGCTGCTGTAGTTTGCTGGGCTTCTTCCCCAGTTCCTAGTTGCCTTGGATTTTCCAGTACCTGGAGCTATCACCAGTGAAAGCTGTGAAACAGCAAAGATGTCAGCCTGCCTCTTCCTCTGGGAGCTCCGACCCAGGGAGGTACAGACCTGTTGCCAGCCCAAACGCACCTGTAGGATGTGGATGAGGCTGGAGACCCTGGTTGGGAGGTCTCACCCAATCAGGAGGAATGGGATCAGGGAACTGCTTAAAGGAGCAGTCTGGCCATGCTTTCGCAGATCAGCTGTGCTGTGCTGGGGCACTGCTTCCACCCCTGGTCGGTGTGGGCTCTCCAAAGCCTGGAGGCTGGAACAGCTAAGTCGCCCAAACAGCAAAGATGGTGGCCCCTCCCTCCCTCCCGGAGCTCTGTCGCAGGGAGAATTCAAATCTCTGTCAGCCAGAGAACACCAGTAGGGGTTGCTGGAGGCCTTGGTTGAAAAGTCCCACCCAGTGAGGAGGAACAGATTGGGCACCTGCTTAAAGAAGCAGTCTGGCCATGCTTCTGAAGAGCAGCTGTGCTGTGCTGTTCTGGGGTACCACTTCTGTGAGCTCTGTCCCAGAGAGCAGCCTGCCCCTCCCCCTGGGACCTCTGTCCCAGGTAGGTGCAACACTGCTGCTGGTGGCTGGCTGGAACTCCAAACCAGTGGGTCTTATCCTGTGAGGTGCAGTGGAAGTGGGGCCCGCAGATCGTTGCTGCTTGGCCCCCTGGATTCAGCCTCTTTCCTAGGGGTATGTACAGGGGTCTAATCTCCCGCTTTGCAGGAGTTGCAGTTACTTTTGCTGGGAAACCCAGAGCTGGAGTATGTAAAGCTCCTGGGTCTCTGCACGTGCTGAAGCGGCTGCTCTGCTGAGACTCCAGGTATCTCTGTGTGTCAGACTGAAGGCCCTGGTGGAGTGGGTTCACGAGGGGATCTCCTGACCCAAGGGTTGCAAGGATCCATGGGAGGAGCGTGGTTTCCCAGGATCGTACATTCACTCACTACTTCCCTGGGTGGGGGAGGTTCCTCTGTCTCCATGTTGCTCCTGGGTGGGCTGTCATCCTGCCTTGCTTTTCTTCATTCTCTGTGGATCGAGTTGTTTCCTTGATTAGACCCAATGCAGGTACCTGGATGTTTCAGTTGAAGGTGCTGTATTTACTTGCCCCTTTCGTTCCTCTCCGTGAGAACCACTCACCCTGACTGCTTCTAGTCAGCCATCTTGGCCACTCCCTCCCCACCCCTCCTCCTTTTTTAAAAAAATGCTTGAAAACTATTTGCAAAAGAAACCTAGAGATTCTCATGGTTCTTTTAAGATCTTGTTGGATGGACTGTGAAAGTGGGATTATTGTCTATGATTATTGTCTATGATCAGCTAGACTGTGTGTGTTTGGAAAGGGTGAGGGAATTAACATTTATTGAGCAAAAGGGCATGCTAGTTAAAATCATTGTTGTCTCTGGGGACAGATTTTTCTGGGTTTTAATCCAAACTCTGACATGTATTAGCCGTGTGACCTCTATTTTTCATTTGTAAAATGGAGATGGGATTGTCGCAGGGATTAAAAGCACTTAGAACAGTCCAGGATATACAAAGCACTGTGTAGGAGTTGGCTGTCATTATTAGTCATCAGTCATCTTACTTAATAATCACAAAATTGTTAGAAAATCCTGTGAGGTAGATATTTTCCTTACCATACCCATATGAGAAAACTTAAGCAATGAGAAGTCAAACAAAGTTACCAAAGTCGCACAATTACAGAGTGACAGAGCCTTTAGATGCCGCCTAGTCTAAGGCTTTCATTTCGCAGAAGAGAAAATTGAAGTTCAAAATAGGAGAGGTACATGCCTCAAGTCATTTAGTGAGCCAGTGCCAGAACTGGGCCTAGAACTCAGCAGCAGGACTCTTCCTGTCAGTAGTTCTCAAACTTTGTCATGTGTTAGAATCCTGCAGAGGACTTGCTAAAACAAACTGCTGGTACCCCTGCCCAGAGTTTCTTACTTAGTAGGCGTGGGGTGGGCCTTGAAAATGTGCATTTCTAAGGCGTTCTCAAATGATGCCGCTGCTGGTGGTCTGGGGACCCTACTTTGGGAATCACCACAACACACCATAATTCGTACATCTTTTGTTCTTTTCATCATGGACTGCACAGTCTGTGACCTACAAACACTTTCAAAGAAATGGGAACCAGTGATGAAAACCAAAGAAAACTACATAGCCAGCAGCAGGAAGGTACGGTGACTGACCAACAGTCCTGGTTCGTGTGGGACTCTCCTAGTTTTAAAATGGAAAATCCTGTAGTTCTGGGCACAAGAGGATGGTTGGTCACTCTAGATGAAAGCGAACAAAAGTCAGTGTCAGCTAAATGCCAAACAAAAAAGGACATACATACAGAGAATGTGGTAACTTCTGGTGAATTTGTTTGAAAAGGACTCATTCATTTATTCTTTCAACACATCTGTATTATAAAACTACTGTCCATAAGGCACTGTGTTAGGTGCTGTGTTCCTGACCCTACAGATCCCATTCCACCATAGCAAAAGGTAAAAGTGACTCTACAGTGAGCTTGGTAGACATAGACCCATGCTTATATACTCAGGGACACCTGGAAGAGATGTAAAAAAAAGAAACATCTCACATAGGAAGTGTTCAATGCATCGGGATCAGGACTCAAATAATTCCCTTCTCTTTTTCTTCAATGTACCAAAGGGAGTACATTGTTGAGAAGGATTGGTTGCAAATTTCCAAAAAGGAGGGTAAAATAATTAACGAGTCAAGGTGTCAGGAGAGACAGAAGGTAAGGGGAGTCCTTCAGCAAGTGGGGAAATTGATTTGTTTTGTGTCCTCATCTCTCCAGGGCCATGATCATGTCCTTTGCTGGCCGTAAACCAATGCTGACCTCAGTTATAGTGTAATCTTCAAGGCTAATTTATGCAAAACTTCAAAAATGGTAAACATCCTCATGAAGACTAATGATGACATATTTTAGGAGTGCATAATAGTAGGTATAGAGAAAAAACTTCAGGGTAAAATGTTATTGCTGTTCTTCTTGCTAAAGGGCATACTCCTTAAGAACCAAAGTTAATTATCAGTCCTTTGACCTATGAGGAAAACAAATTTCATGGACTCCCCTAAAGATTCCTATATAGTACAAATAAAATGCCGAAATATTTTGGGAACACATTTTGGAGCACTGGTTGTGTCAATAAAATAATGTGTAAATTGCCAAATGTGATCTAGGAACTCCCTGCAAACATCAGATTAGGCTCTATTCTCTATCTGAATACTGACTTTGCTTTGCTTTGTAACTCCTGTCTTCACTAATAATGCCTTTTCCCCCCTCTTGTGTGCATCCTAGCCTATATTCTCTTTCATCATTCTACAGTGGTCAATGTGGTTATTGTACAGCTTCACTTTCTTTTTTTTTTTTTTTTTTTTTTATTTTTTTTTTTTTAAATTTATTTATTATTATTATACTTTAAGTTGTAGGGTACATGTGCATAACGTGCAGGTTTGTTACATATGTATACTTGTGCCATGTTGCTGTGCTGCACCCATCAACTCATCATTTACATCAGGTATAACTCCCAATGCATTCCCTCCCCCCTCCCCCCTCCCCCCTCCCCATGATAGGCCCCGGTGTGTGGTGTTCCCCTTCCCGAGTCCAAGTGATCTCATTGTTCAGTTCCCACCTATGAGTGAGAACATGCGGTGTTTGGTTTTCTGTTCTTGTGATAGTTTGCTAAGAATGATGGTTTCCAGCTGCATCCATGTCCCTACAAAGGACACAAACTCATCCTTTTGATGGCTGCATAGTATTCCATGGTGTATATGTGCCACATTTTCTTAATCCAATCTGTCACTGATGGACATTCGGGTTGATTCCAAGTCTTTGCTATTGTGAATAGTGCTGCAATAAACATACGTGTGCATGTGTCTTTATAGCAGCATAATTTATAATCCTTTGGGTATATACCCAGTAATGGGATGGCTGGGTCATATGGTACATCTAGTTCTAGATCCTTGAGGAATCGCCATACTGTTTTCCATAATGGTTGAACTAGTTTACAATCCCACCAACAGTGTAAAAGTGTTCCTATTTCTCCACATCCTCTCCAGCACCTGTTGTTTCCTGACTTTTTAATGATCGCCATTCTAACTGGTGTGAGATGGTATCTCATTGTGGTTTTGATTTGCATTTCTCTGATGGCCAGTGATGATGAGCATTTTTCATGTGTCTGTTGGCTGCATCAATGTCTTCTTTTGAGAAATGTCTGTTCATATCCTTTGCCCACTTTTGATGGGGTTGTTTGTTTTTTCTTGTAAATTTGTTTGAGTTCTTTGTAGGTTCTGGATATTAGCCCTTTGTCAGATGAGTAGATTGCAAAATTTTCTCCCATTCTGTAGGTTGCCTGTTCACTCTGATGGTAGTTTCTTTTGCTGTGCAGAAGCTCTTTAGTTTAATGAGATCCCATTTGTCAATTTTGGCTTTTGCTGCCGTTGCTTTTGGTGTTTTAGACATGAAGTCTTTGCCCATGCCTATGTCCTGAATGGTACTACCTAGGTTTTCCTCTAGGATTTTTATGGTATTAGGTCTAACATTTAAGTCTCTAATCCATCTTGAATTAATTTTCGTATAAGGAGTAAGGAAAGGATCCAGTTTCAGCTTTCTACTTATGGCTAGCCAATTTTCCCAGCACCATTTATTAAATAGGGAATCCTTTCCCCATTTCTTGTTTCTCTCAGGTTTGTCAAAGATCAGATGGCTGTAGATGTGTGGTATTATTTCTGAGGACTCTGTTCTGTTCCATTGGTCTATATCTCTGTTTTGGTACCAGTACCATGCTGTTTTGGTTACTGTAGCCTTGTAGTATAGTTTGAAGTCAGGTAGCGTGATGCCTCCAGCTTTGTTCTTTTGACTTAGGATTGTCTTGGAGATCTGGGCTCTTTTTGGTTCCATATGAACTTTAAAGCAGTTTTTTCCAATTCTGTGAAGAAGCTCATTGGTAGCTTGATGGGGATGGCATTGAATCTATAAATTACCTTGGGCAGTATGGCCATTTTCACGATATTGATTCTTCCTATCCATGAGCATGGTATGTTCTTCCATTTGTTTGTGTCCTCTTTATTTCACTGAGCAGTGGTTTGTAGTTCTCCTTGAAGAGGTCCTTTACATCCCTTGTAAGTTGGATTCCTAGGTATTTTATTCTCTTTGAAGCAATTGTGAATGGAAGTTCATTCCTGATTTGGCTCTCTGTTTGACTGTCACTGGTGTATAAGAATGCTTGTGATTTTTGCACATTAATTTTGTATCCTGAGACTTTGCTGAAGTTGCTTATCAGCTTAAGGAGATTTTGGGCTGAGACAATGGGGTTTTCTAAATATACAATCATGTCATCTGCAAACAGGGACAATTTGACTTCTTCTTTTCCTAACTGAATCCCTTGATTTCTTTCTCTTGCCTGATTGCCCTAGCCAGAACTTCCAACACTATGTTGAATAGGAGTGGTGAGAGAGGGCATCCCTGTCTTTCTTTTTATTTTTATTTTTTTTTATTTTTTTTTATTTTTTTTTTAAATTTATTTATTATTATTATACTTTAAGTTGTAGGGTACATGTGCATAACGTGCAGGTTTGTTACATATGTATACTTGTGCCATGTTGCTGTGCTGCACCCATCAACTCATCATTTACATCAGGTATAACTCCCAATGCAATCCCTCCCCCCTCCCCCCTCCCCCCTCCCCATGATAGGCCCCGGTGTGTGGTGTTCCCCTTCCCGAGTCCAAGTGATCTCATTGTTCAGTTCCCACCTATGAGTGAGAACATGCGGTGTTTGGTTTTCTGTTCTTGTGATAGTTTGCTAAGAATGATGGTTTCCAGCTGCATCCAGGGCCCTACACAGGACACTAACTCCTGCTTTTTGATGGCTGCATAGTATTCCATCGTGTATATGTGCCACATTTTCTTAATCCAATCTGTCACTGATGGACATTTGGGTTGATTCCAAGTCTTTGCTATTGTGAATAGTGCTGCAATAAACATACGTGTGCATGTGTCTTTATAGCAGCATAATTTATAATCCTTTGGGTATATACCCAGTAATGGGATGGCTGGGTCATATGGTACATCTAGTTCTAGATCCTTGAGGAATCGCCATACTGTTTTCCATAATGGTTGAACTAGTTTACAATCCCACCAACAGTGTAAAAGTGTTCCTATTTCTCCACATCCTCTCCAGCACCTGTTGTTTCCTGACTTTTTAATGATCGCCATTCTAACTGGTGTGAGATGGTATCTCATTGTGGTTTTGATTTGCATTTCTCTGATGGCCAGTGATGATGAGCATTTTTTCATGTGTCTGTTGGCTGCATCAATGTCTTCTTTTGAGAAATGTCTGTTCATATCCTTTGCCCACTTTTGATGGGGTTGTTTGTTTTTTCTTGTAAATTTGTTTGAGTTCTTTGTAGGTTCTGGATATTAGCCCTTTGTCAGATGAGTAGATTGCAAAATTTTCTCCCATTCTGTAGGTTGCCTGTTCACTCTGATGGTAGTTTCTTTTGCTGTGCAGAAGCTCTTTAGTTTAATGAGATCCCATTTGTCAATTTTGGCTTTTGCTGCCGTTGCTTTTGGTGTTTTAGACATGAAGTCTTTGCCCATGCCTATGTCCTGAATGGTACTACCTAGGTTTTCCTCTAGGATTTTTATGGTATTAGGTCTAACATTTAAGTCTCTAATCCATCTTGAATTAATTTTCGTATAAGGAGTAAGGAAAGGATCCAGTTTCAGCTTTCTACTTATGGCTAGCCAATTTTCCCAGCACCATTTATTAAATAGGGAATCCTTTCCCCATTTCTTGTTTCTCTCAGGTTTGTCAAAGATCAGATGGCTGTAGATGTGTGGTATTATTTCTGAGGACTCTGTTCTGTTCCATTGGTCTATATCTCTGTTTTGGTACCAGTACCATGCTGTTTTGGTTACTGTAGCCTTGTAGTATAGTTTGAAGTCAGGTAGCGTGATGCCTCCAGCTTTGTTCTTTTGACTTAGGATTGTCTTGGAGATGCGGGCTCTTTTTGGTTCCATATGAACTTTAAAGCAGTTTTTCCAATTCTGTGAAGAAGCTCATTGGTAGCTTGATGGGGATGGCATTGAATCTATAAATTACCTTGGGCAGTATGGCCATTTTCACGATATTGATTCTTCCTATCCATGAGCATGGTATGTTCTTCCATTTGTTTGTGTCCTCTTTTATTTCACTGAGCAGTGGTTTGTAGTTCTCCTTGAAGAGGTCCTTTACATCCCTTGTAAGTTGGATTCCTAGGTATTTTATTCTCTTTGAAGCAATTGTGAATGGAAGTTCATTCCTGATTTGGCTCTCTGTTTGACTGTCACTGGTGTATAAGAATGCTTGTGATTTTTGCACATTAATTTTGTATCCTGAGACTTTGCTGAAGTTGCTTATCAGCCTAAGGAGATTTTGGGCTGAGACAATGGGGTTTTCTAAATATACAATCATGTCATCTGCAAACAGGGACAATTTGACTTCTTCTTTTCCTAACTGAATTCCCTTGATTTCTTTCTCTTGCCTGATTGCCCTAGCCAGAACTTCCAACACTATGTTGAATAGGAGTGGTGAGAGAGGGCATCCCTGTCTTGTGCCAGTTTTCAAAGGGAATTTTTCCAGTTTTTGCCCATTCAGTATGATACTGGCTGTGGGTTTGTCATAAATAGCTCTTATTATTTTGAGGTACGTTCCATCAATACCGAATTTATTGAGCGTTTTTAGCATGAAGGGCTGTTGAATTTTGTCAAAAGCCTTTTCTGCATCTATTGAGATAATCATGTGGTTCTTGTCTTTGGTTCTGTTTATATGCTGGATTATGTTTATTGATTTGCGAATGTTGAACCAGCCTTGCATCCCAGGGATGAAGCCCACTTGATCATGGTGGATAAGCTTTTTGATGTGCTGCTGAATCCGGTTTGCCAGTATTTTATTGAGGATTTTTGCATCGATGTTCATCAGGGATATTGGTCTAAAATTCTCTTTTTTTGTTGTGTCTCTGCCAGGCTTTGGTATCAGGATGATGTTGGCCTCATAAAATGAGTTAGGGAGGATTCCCTCTTTTTCTATTGATTGGAATAGTTTCAGAAGGAATGGTACCAGTTCCTCCTTGTACCTCTGGTAGAATTCAGCTGTGAATCCATCTGGTCCTGGACTTTTTTTGGTTGGTAGGCTATTAATTATTGCCTCAATTTCAGAGCCTACTATTGGTCTATTCAGGGATTCAACTTCTTCCTGGTTTAGTCTTGGAAGAGTGTAAGTGTCCAGGAAATTATCCATTTCTTCTAGATTTTCCAGTTTATTTGCGTAGAGGTGTTTATAGTATTCTCTGATGGTAGTTTGTATTTCTGTGGGGTCGGTGGTGATATCCCCTTTATCATTTTTAATTGCGTCGATTTGATTCTTCTCTCTTTTCTTCTTTATTAGTCTTGCTAGTGGTCTGTCAATTTTGTTGATCTTTTCAAAAAACCAACTCCTGGATTCATTTATTTTTTGGAGGGTTTTTTGTGTCTCTATCTCCTTCAGTTCTGCTCTGATCTTAGTTATTTCTTGCCTTCTGCTAGCTTTCGAATGTGTTTGCTCTTGCTTCTCTAGTTCTTTTAATTGCGATGTTAGAGTGTCAATTTTAGATCTTTCCTGCTTTCTCTTGTGGGCATTTAGTGCTATAAATTTCCCTCTACACACTGCTTTAAATGTGTCCCAGAGATTCTGGTATGTTGTATCTTTGTTCTCATTGGTTTCAAAGAACATCTTTATTTCTGCCTTCATTTCGTTAGGTACCTAGTAGTCATTCAGGAGCAGGTTGGTCAGTGTCCATGTAGTTGAGCGGTTTTGATTGAGTTTCTTAGTCCTGAGTTCTAATTTGATTGCACTGTGGTCTGAGAGACAGTTTGTTATAATTTCTGTTCTTGTACATTTGCTGAGGAGTGCTTTACTTCCAATTACGTGGTCAATTTTGGAGTAAGTACGATGTGGTGCTGAGAAGAATGTATATTCTGTTGATTTGGGGTGGAGAGTTCTATAGATGTTCATTAGGTCTGCTTGCTGCAGAGATGAGTTCAATTCCTGGATATCCTTGTTAACTTTCTGTCTCGTTGATCTGTCTAATGTTGACAGTGGAGTGTTGAAGTCTCCCATTATTATTGTATGGGAGTCTAAGTCTCTTTGTAAGTCTCTAAGGACTTGCTTTATGAATCTGGGTGCTCCTGTATTGGGTGCATATATATTTAGGATAGTTAGCTCTTCCTGTTGAATTGATCCCTTTACCATTATGTAATGGCCTTCTTTGTCTCTTTTGATCTTTGATGGTTTAAAGTCTGTTTTATCAGAGACTAGTATTGCAACCCCGCTTTTTTTGTTCTCCATTTGCTTGGTAAATCTTCCTCCATCCCTTTATTTTGAGCCTATGTATGTCTCTGCATGTGAGATGGGTCTCCTGAATACAGCAGACTGATGGGTCTTGACTCTTTATCCAGTTTGCCAGTCTGTGTCTTTTAATTGGAGCATTTAGTCCATTTACATTTAAGGTTAAGATTGTTATGTGTGAACTTGATCCTGCCATTATGATATTAACTGTTTATTTTGCTCGTTAGTTGATGCAGTTTCTTCCTAGCCTTGATGGTCTTTACATTTTGGCATGTTTTTGCAATGGCTGGTACCGGTTGTTCCTTTCCATGTTTAGTGCTTCCTTCAGGGTCTCTTGTAAGGCAGGCCTAGTGGTGACAAAATCTCTAAGCATTTGCTTATCTGTAAAGGATTTTATTTCTCCTTCACTTATGAAACTTAGTTTGGCTGGATACAAAATTCTGGGTTTAAAATTCTTTTCTTTAAGAATGTTGAATATTGGCCCCCACTCTCTTCTGGCTTGAAGAGTTTCTGCCGAGAGATCTGCTGTTAGTCTGATGGGCTTCCCTTTGTGGGTAACCCGACCTTTCTCTCTGGCTGCCCTTAAGATTTTTTCCTTCATTTCAACTTTGGTGAATCTGGCAATTATGTGTCTTGGAGTTGCTCTTCTCGAGGAGTATCTTTGTGGCGTTCTCTGTATTTCCTGGATTTGAATGTTGGCCTGCCCTACTAGGTTGGGAAAGTTCTCCTGGATGATATCCTGAAGAGTGTTTTCCAACTTGGTTCCATTTTCCCCCTCACTTTCAGGTACCCCAATCAGACGTAGATTTGGTCTTTTTACATAATCCCATACTTCTTGCAGGCTTTGTTCATTTCTTTTTCTTCTTTTTTCTTTTGGTTTCTCTTCTCGCTTCATTTCATTATGTACCCAGTAGTCATTCAGGAGCAGGTTGCTCAGTTTCCATGTAGTTGAGCGGTTTTGATTGAGTTTCTTAGTCCTGAGTTCTAGTTTGATTGCACTGTGGTCTGAGAGACAGTTTGTTATAATTTCTGTTCTTGTACATTTGCTGAGGAGTGCTTTACTTCCAATTACGTGGTCAATTTTGGAGTAAGTACGATGTGGTGCTGAGAAGAATGTATATTCTGTTGATTTGGGGTGGAGAGTTCTATAGATGTCTATTAGGTCTGCTTGCTGCAGAGATGAGTTCAATTCCTGGATATCCTTGTTAACTTTCTGTCTCGTTGATCTGTCTAATGTTGACAGTGGAGTGTTGAAGTCTCCCATTATTATTGTATGGGAGTCTAAGTCTCTTTGTAAGTCTCTAAGGACTTGCTTTATGAATCTGGGTGCTCCTGTATTGGGTGCATATATATTTAGGATAGTTAGCTCTTCCTGTTGAATTGATCCCTTTACCATTATGTAATGGCCTTCTTTGTCTCTTTTGATCTTTGATGGTTTAAAGTCTGTTTTATCAGAGACTAGTATTGCAACCCCGCTTTTTTTGTTCTCCATTTGCTTGGTAAATCTTCCTCCATCCCTTTATTTTGAGCCTATGTATGTCTCTGCATGTGAGATGGGTCTCCTGAATACAGCAGACTGATGGGTCTTGACTCTTTATCCAGTTTGCCAGTCTGTGTCTTTTAATTGGAGCATTTAGTCCATTTACATTTAAGGTTAAGATTGTTATGTGTGAACTTGATCCTGCCATTATGATATTAACTGTTTATTTTGCTCGTTAGTTGATTCATTTTCTTCCTAGCCTTGATGGTCTTTACATTTTGGCATGTTTTTGCAATGGCTGGTACCGGTTGTTCCTTTCCATGTTTAGTGCTTCCTTCAGGGTCTCTTGTAAGGCAGGCCTAGTGGTGACAAAATCTCTAAGCATTTGCTTATCTGTAAAGGATTTTATTTCTCCTTCACTTATGAAACTTAGTTTGGCTGGATACAAAATTCTGGGTTTAAAATTCTTTTCTTTAAGAATGTTGAATATTTGCCCCCACTCTCTTCTTGCTTGAAGAGTTTCTGCCGAGAGATCTGCTGTTAGTCTGATGGGCTTCCCTTTGTGGGTAACCCGACCTTTCTCTCTGGCTGCCCTTAAGATTATTTCCTTCATTTCAACTTTGGTGAATCTGGCAATTATGTGTCTTGGAGTTGCTCTTCTCGAGGAGTATCTTTGTGGCGTTCTCTGTATTTCCTGGATTTGAATGTTGGCCTGCCCTACTAGGTTGGGAAAGTTCTCCTGGATGATATCCTGAAGAGTGTTTTCCAACTTGGTTCCATTTTACCCCTCACTTTCAGGTACCCCAATCAGACTTAGATTTGGTCTTTTTACATAATCCCATACTTCTTGCAGGCTTTGTTCATTTCTTTTTCTTCTTTTTTCTTTTGGTTTCTCTTCTCGCTTCATTTCATTCATTTGATCCTCAATCGCTGACATTCTTTCTTCCAGTTGATCGAGTCGGTTACTGAAGCTTGTGCATTTATCACGTATTTCTCGTGCCCTGGTTTTCGTCTCTTTCATTTCGTTTGTGAGCTTCTCTGCATTAATTACTCTAGCCATCAATTCTTCCACTTTTTTTTCAAGATTTTTAGTTTCTTTGCGCTGGGTACGTAATTCCTCCTTTCTATCTGAGAAATTTGATGGACTGAAGCCTTCTTCTCTCGTCTCGTCTAAGTCATTCTCCGTCCAGCGTTGATCCGTTGCTGGCGATGAGCTTCGCTCCTTTGCCGGGGAAGATGCGCTCTTATTTTTTAATTTCCAGCTTTTCTGCCCTGCTTTTCCCCATCTTTGTGGTTTTATCTGCCTCTGGTCTTTGATGATGGTGATGTACTGATGGGGTTTTGGTGTAGGTGTCCTTCCTGTTTGATAGCTTTCCTTCTAACAGTCAGGATCCTCAACTGTAGGTTGTAGCTGTAGGAGATTGCTTAAGGTCCACTCCAGACCCTGTTTGCCTGGGTATCAGCAGCAGAGGCTGCAGAAGATAGTATATTTCTGAACAGCGAGTGTACCTGTCTGATTCTTGCTTTGGAAGCTTCCTCTCAGGGGTGTACTCCACCCTATGAGGTGTGGGGTGTCAGACTGCCCCTAGTGGGGGATGTCTCCCAGTTAGGCTACTCAGGGGTCAGGGACCCACTTGAGCAGGGAGTCTGTCCCTTCTCAGATCTCAACCTCCGTGTTGGGAGATCCACTGCTCTCTTCAAAGCTGTCAGACAGAGTCGTTTGCGTCTTCAGAGCTGCTGAGTTTGTTATTATTTACTGTGCCCTGTCCCCAGAGGTGGAGTCTACAGAGACAGGCAGGTTTCCTTGAGCTGCTGTGAGCTCCACCCAGTTCGAGCTTCCCAGCAGCTTTGTTTACCTACTTAAGCCTCAGCAATGGCGGGCGCCCCTCCCCCAGCCTCGCTGCTGCCTTGCCGGTAGATCACAGACTGCTGTGCTAGCAATGAGGGAGGCTCCGTGGGTGTGGGACCCTCCCGGCCAGGTGTGGGATATGATCTCCTGGTGTGCCGGTTTGCTTAAAGCGCAGTATTGGGGTGGGAGTTACCCGATTTTCCAGGTGTTGTGTGTCTCAGTTCCCCTGGCTAGGAAAAGGGATTCCCTTGCCCCTTGCGCTTTCCAGGTGAGGCAATGCCTCTCCCTGCTTCAGCTCTCGCTGGTCGAGCTGCAGCAGCTGACCAGCACCGACCGTCTGGCACTCCCCAGTGAGATGAACCCAGTACCTCAGTTGAAAATGCAGAAATCACCGGTCTTCTGTGTCGCTCACGCTGGGAGTTGGAGACTGGAGCTGTTCCTATTCGGCCATCTTGCTCCGCCCTCAGCTTCACTTTCAATGAAAGCTGAGGGAAAAGAAGCTTCATAACCTGCCCTCCCCCCATACATAAAAGCAGCTATTTAAAAAATAAAAGCAGCAAGCTACTAAATTTGACTCATTCAAATCTTGGTAATTAACATGTATAGTATTTTATGAGAGAGACAGAGAGAGAAAGAAAAAAATTAGCAGAAATGGAGGAAAACATATTACATCCTAAATACCACCAAATTGCCAAAATACACATTTGGGTAGTAATCTCCAGAGAACTCTCTGGAGGCACAGCATCTATCATGCTGATTTCCCTGAATAATATTACAGGATAGCCCTGTGTACTTCTCTTGGTGGTGGTGGGGGGTGTGTGTGTGTGTGTGTGTGTGTGTGTGTAAAAAATTATCATATGGAACCTCACAAGTCTCTAAAACCTTTCTGCAATTATCCCTCATAGGATTACCACACTGATGAGTTTGTTCAACAGGAGCTGTTGTGACTTCCTAATTTAACTCCTATAGAGATGATTTGTATCAAAGATGAAACACTATATTTGAACTCAATTCTCACCTTATCCCTGAGCTTATGCTACCAAGCAATTCTTATAATGTTTGGAGTTCTATTAGGCTATAGAGAAAAATCTAGGGTTTCAGCTAAACCCTTTAATCCTCAGGCCTATGTAAAGGACTGTCTCAAGGTAGTCGCTAGCCCATGGGTTCTCAAAATATGGTCTGAAGACCCCTGGAGGAGTCCCTGAGGCCTTTTTAGTGGGTCTGCAGATTAAAAATTATTTTGTATAATAACACCAAGATGAGTTACATTCAATTAAGCATTTTTCTTTTGAAATTAAGCAGACTTTTGGAAACCCAGATGTGCATAGCCCTGTAGTAGGCTAAGTGGAAGTTACAAAGGCAATAGTAGCTTTTTCTCCCCCTCTCATTATCTCGTGAGGAGACAGAGGACTTTTCCAGAGGCTACATGACATATGGTTATGTCATCTCTCTGATAGCTGAGGGATGTGTGCTTCTGCGTTCTTGAGTTTTAAATATTTCCCAGTCTTAATACCTAAAACAATTAGTATCAATAGATAGAACCCACACCCAAGAACTCCTTGGGGCCTTCAATAACTTTTAAGAGTGTTAAGGTGTCCTAAGACCAAAAATTTTGCAAATTGTTGCTTTATCAGGATTTTTGTTATTTCTAGAATGCAGTTCTTTCTAACTGATCTACTTGGGAAAAAAAAAAAATCACTACCTCATGGCAATTATTGCTTTCCTATCAATATGGAGATTATATTTCTGAAGGAGATTGACCAAAATTATATTAAAAGGTTTAAATAAAACAAGTGGATCCATGTTATAACATGAGGAAGAGAGCTGCCCCACTAGAAGTCTGACATTAGATAGCTCAGAGTCCCCCCTCTCTAACAAGTCTCCCCTACTAGAGAAAGGGACAGCTTCTGTTTTGTGGGATGGGATAAGGAGACAATCTGAAGTAGAGTTTGACACAATATTAAATATTATTCTGCCCATATGAAATTCTGGTAGCCGGGGTGCCAGGTGTATTCATAATCCCGATGCTGTCAATTTTAAGCCTGAAGCCCCAAGAGGCGAGCAGTGTTTAATACGTCATCCCTTGTTAAATAGCAGCCACAGAGTTGGCGGTAGCCAGTGAAGCATTCCCTGCCATGTAGGACACGCCAGTTGTCTATAAATAGGACCTGTGAATGGGAAAAAAAAAAAAAAAAGAGAAAACACTATCAGAAGAAGGACAGACCAAAGGAACCCTAAGTCAGAAGAGATCATTTAAAAGACAAGCTTTAGGTTGTTCTCTGGTTACATTAAATGAGGTATTTTTCTTTTGAAATTAAACAAACGTTTGGAAACTAAGATGTGTATAGCCCTGTAGTAGGCTAAATGGAAGTTACAGAGGCAACAGTAGGTAATAGGCCCTGCAGTGGAAGAGCTTCTGTTTCTCAAGTAATTGTTCTCTTATCAAAGCAAATCAGATAATTGGTTTCTTTCTTTTTCTTTAATTCTTATTCTACCCTTTCTCAAAGGGTTAAATTATCTCATGACATTTTTTGCTAAGCTGAAGGTATTTTTCATCCAGAGGAAATACCAAAATAAAAACTATGGAATCATGAAGCTGGAAGGACCCTTGGGGGTCATCCAAACCCCCTCACCATACAAATAGAGTTACTGATGCCTTAGAGATGGGATGAGGCTTGCTTCCAGGGCATTCAGTGAGTGAGCCGCAGGACCATGACCAACACCAAGGACTCTTTTCTCTTTTTCCTTTGCAACATTGTGACTCACATATTAAGTAAGTACCCGTTCTTCACTGCTTCATTATTACAAGCTTGCTTGACATCTTTAGAGATTAGGACCCACCCTGCCAGGCTTTAGTTTAACCCAAAACTCATTCTCAGGTCTCCTCAACTCTATCGTTAGAGTCCGGTGTGCTGTATACCAGCGATGGACGACATCATAAGGAACGGTATTGATGACAGCCCGGTCATAGTTGTTGTACCTAACATGGAATCATGAGAAGAAAGATCTCAAACACATGTTAAAGACATCTTTTGTTTATTGAACAATGTTATGTAAGGCTTCCCCTATGTTCAATACTTGTCCCAGAGACGGAGTGACAATAAGTCAATATTCTCTCAGGAATATCACATTGGAGTGAGGAGTTCCACTGCCTGTTGACCGTATTTTGTTTTTCTTTGAATAATCGAAGGATACGGGATAGAAGTTAAGTTCCAACTGGTTTCTCTCATCTTATGATATGATATTTTAAGTCTTTACTGGCCAAAGTTCATGGAAGCACTGGGGAAAGCTCTGAGCTTTCTCCTCACCAAACTGAGGTGGGGTGGACAAGAGAGGTTATACTAACAAAGCTTTCCTTTTAACAGGATGACTTACAACTTCTCAGGTGTCTCCCTTTGTGGGAGGAATCCCAGCTATAGCCTAGTGGACCATTCACCCAGGGATCTTCAATCATTCATTCAACCCTAACATTTATAGGCGCACCGGCTACATGTGGAGGAGGTAGCCAGGGGCTAGATCATGTATATATTGCCATGCAGGCCATGGTAAGGACTTTGGATTTTATTCTGAGTACCATGGGAAGCCACTGAAAAACCTTGCCTAAGATAATGGGTTTCCGTTTTGCCTAAGGCAAATTAACTTTTTACTGAAGTATACTATACATTATGGGAAAGTACACAAATCGTAAGCTTGATGAATTTTCATGATGTAATCGCATCCATATCACTAGCACGCAGGTCAATAAACAGATCATTACCAGAACCCCAGAACCCTTCCTTATGCTCCTTTCCAGTAACGCCACTCCCCCAACCCAAGGGTAACTACCATCCTGACTTCTATCACCAAAGATTAGTTTTGCCTGTTTGTATAAAACTTTATATAAATGCAATCACAATATGTATTCATTTGTGTCTGGCTTCTTTTTCATTTAATACTATGTTTAGGAGTTTCATCATTGTTTAGCAATAGTTTACTGGTGCTATACAGAAGTTGATTGCGTGATCACACCACAATTTATTTATCCATTCTACCGCTGATGGACATATGAGTAATTTCCAGTTTGGAACTACTACAAACAGTGCTGTTATGAACATTCTATTACATGTCTTTGGTGAACAAATATATTCACTCCTGTTTGAAATAAACTTAAGAATGGAACTTATGGATCATAAGGTATGTGTATGCTCAGATTTACTAGATACTGCCAAATATATTCTTTCCAAAGATAAATTAACATCCAATGGTGTCATTTTTGGACATCTCAGGCAATATTCCTTAGTGTTATATAGTACATGGCACAATCAGAGCCAATATTCTTAGTTTTGTTGCGTATAAAATGAGCATAATAACATCTGCCTAGCTGATCTCACAGGGCTACTGCAAGAATCAAATGAAAAAATAGGCCAGGTGTGATGGCTCACGCCTGTAATCCCAGCACTTTGGGAGGCCGAAGTGGGCAGATCACCTGAGGTCAGGAGTTCAAGACCAGCCTGGCCAACATGGCGAAACCCCATCGCTACTAAAAATACAAAACAAACAAACAAACAAACAAAAACATTAGCCAGGCGCGGTGGCATGCGCCTGTAGTCTGTAGTCCCAGCTACTTGGGAGACTGAGGCAGGAGAATCACTTGAACCCGGGCGGCGGAGGCTGCAGCGAGCCAAGATTGCGCCACTGCACTCCAGCCTGGGCAACAGAACGAGACTCTGTCTCAAAGGAAAAAAAAAAAATAGAAAGAAAAAGAAAGAGAATATAATAGTTCATCCTCCCAGGCTTCAAGGAGCCATGCCTGGAGGGAGAATGGAGTGAGGACGCACAGTCTTCACCAGGTTATGGACACCCATTGTCATTTCCAGAAACTTCTAGTGCTGGGTTAAGCATTTGCAAAAATATTTTAAAATTTACTTATTTCATCATCCCAGAAGGAAAAGTGTTATTAACCTTCTTTTACATTTAAGGCAACTGAAACTTAGACACCTGCCACAAAGTTTATAAGTAGCAGAGAGGTTTTGAAATCTGGTCTCCTTAATTCTTTAACTCATTATTTATGCCAGAGAACAGAAAAATGATCGTAATTCCTGTGTACGCTTGTTCATGAGAGCAACATTTTTACAGATCACACTTGTAATCTTTTGACTTCAAATTGAGATTTACAGTTTAGAAATGTTTCCATATACAGTATCTCATTGACCCTCTGTATGATAACCCCGTGTGGTAAGTAGTACAGCTGTTATTATCTTACTTTATAGATAAGGAAAATAATGATAAGGCCCTGTGATTTGTCCAAGTTTACATGGAATTTGGTATTCACTGTTTATATTAGATGGCGGTGTTTTCTAAAGCCAACAGAGAAAGTAGCAGGAAAAGTCTATTACACATAAGCAAAATGGTTGTGCAATATTCCTTGGATTAGAATAAGACTATTTCTGGACTTTGGCACAAAGTGATGCCATCATATTATTGTGCAGTTTTTCCTTTCTTTCCTGCTTTGATATGAAGCAAGAGAGACCTGGGAGTAGGGGAAAGCAAATAAAGCGGGCATTTATCTGACAAGAAAAGCTAGGAAGATTTAACAAGGTTATCCTTCTTCTTAGCTGACAGACAAGTATTTCCCAAGACAGCTCCATAATTGAGTGGACAATGCATTTGATGGATTTGTGTATTGTGGTGTAAGTGACAGCTGATGGGCTTTCAGATAGATCACCATTACAATCTCAGTTCAGATGTGTGATCTTGGAGGAGCTATAGAAATTATAAAAATGCTAGAAGAAAACCTCGGGATGACTCTCCAGGATAATGCTCTGGGAAAAGATTTTATTGCTAAGACCCCAGAAGCACAGGAAACAAAACCCAAAAATAGATAAATGAGACTAGATTAAACTAAAGAGTTTCTGTGAGGCAAGGGAAACACTCAACAGAGTGAAGAAACAACCCACAGTATGGGAATATGGCCATTGTAGAATGGCTGTTATTACAAAGACCAAAAATAACAGATGTTGGCAAGTATGTGGAGAGAAAAGAACTCTTATACAGTCAATAAACGGTGCTGGGAAAACTGGATGTCCACATGCAGAAGAATGAAATTAGACCCTTTTATTACAACATATACAAAAATCAACTAAAAATGGATTAAACACTTACATGTAAGACCTGACACCATAAATCTACTAGAAGTGTCAATGGACACGGAGGTTGATTCCATATTCTGGCTGTTGCAAATAGTGCTGTGATGAACATGGGCACAGATAGAGGAGTCTGCACTCCTTACCATCGCTCATTTCTATCTCTCTAGCTACTGTGGACAGCACCAACTATGTACCAGGCCTGGAATGCAACATTATTTATATCCATTACTCCTCCCAATCCTGATATTATTCATCAGATTCTACCAGTGAGGACCATGAATCTTCCCATGAGGACAATGAAGATGTAGAATGCATTCCAGTCTCCTAAGCAGTAGTCAAAGTTTGAACTTTAGCGTGCCTGACCCCAGAGCCTATGTTCTTCAGCATTACCTTAT